>JASDQU011404006.1:28044-70979 GCA_032191745.1 Picea mariana
GTACTTCTCCCAATCTTGGATCTGTGTTGTTGTTGCACCTGCAGTCGCAATAGGTTTCGCTTCAGTTCCCTTCACAATGGTCTAGACACCGTAGCCTTCCATGAGCATCTACATCTTGAATGTCCAGTTAATTAAATTCAAGCCATCTAACGTGTTGGCTTTGTTGAGGTAGGTATCTGCTAGTGGATTCACCATATATGCAAGTGAATCACCAAGGATATGCAAGTTTCCATCGAGTGTTGAGCAGTCTATCACTCTACCTTCAGATACACTGATCCGACTCTACCTCTATTCTCATATTTCTTAAAAGAAATATAAGAAAAACATTAAATAAAAATATAAGAAAACGTTTAAAAGGAAATCTTAACACCACTTCATGTATTAAAAAAAAAAAAATCCTTAAAAGAAACCTTTTCCTTTTTTTTTTAATACACATACATCCACCTTTATTAAATCATTTGGCCATCCATTAAAGTGATATGAAATCATGAATGGAGGGGGCCTGTTTTTCAATGCTCCAAAAAGAAATAATTACGCTTCCCCACGTTAGCAATGCAAAGTCTCTTAGATAAGATATTATTTAAACTCATATAATTAAGCGAATTAAATGGTTTCCGCACCACCGAAGGCAAAAAACTAGAGTCTCATGCCCCGATCGGGTTACAACTAGCACAGCCACATCATTGTAGCTGATGAACGCCGAAAGGCATATTTAATTTATTAAACCTAATTTGAACATAAACCGATCTGCTATATCCGTTCAATATGCTATATCCGTTCATTGTGGCTAGTCTTTCCTTGCAATTGGAGAACGATGTCAAGAGTAGGTGAAACACGATCATCAGTGAACTCTGGTAATTTAAATAAATTAAACACATACCTCAATTATTCTTTAGTTGGGTTTAGAATTAACGCATGCATATCGGTTCGGCACCTCACGATTGATTTCTTTCCGAACAATGCAGCTCCCAGTGGCGGAGAAAGCAATGCGACGAAAGGCATTGATCGGAACAACAAGACCCAGAGAGATGCCTTCGCGGTTGGCGTTCCTTCGTATATCTTAGGATTTGATCCCTCCAGAAACGTGTGGTAATTTAAATTGAATGCACAACTCAATTAAACGAATCGGTGCCGCAGCTAAAACGCGGAGGCAGTAGAAGAATGGGCAGACAGTTGAATCTGAATCACATAGACAACTGAAATGCATCGACACGTAAGAAAATCGGTGGCGAAAATGAAACGCCCAGACAGGTGGGGATTACATATCCCTATAGTAAATTTTTAATTTGATTAGGTAAATGTTAAAAAGTAAACATGTTAACGGATGCCTTTATAAATGCAAGAAAGTTATGAACAATAAATCTGATCCATTGATTTTGAAGGACGACTAAGAATATGCCAGCATCTTCAATGCATAGCCATCAGATTAGAGTTTAAGGTTAAATAAGGTTAAAAGATCATTAATTGTTCCCATTGTCAATAGGTATACGCCTTTCGGCATAAATATGGGATTTCTAAAAAGATTCGTTCAGAGATATAATTTAGCGAAAATTCCTTCTATGCGGACCTAAAAACCCACAAAAAATCAATTGAAATTTCACCTAGTAAGTCGAATTCACCCTGGTAAGCTCGCGCGAGTCGCCCTGATGCGCCAAAGAAAAATGGAAGAGCAAGGAAGCTATAGACACCAACACTGCTTGAATACACTCTTCATAATTTGCACATTCTCTACAACAAAAAACAACTCACGCTTTTCAAAAACAAATGGTCGGTGCTCCTTGTAGAGTTCTAAGGGAGCGCTAGGGATATGATGCAATGGAAGGGGGAGCGTTGTAGCACTGGGCGAGAGTGGGAGAGTGATCGTTAATTTGCTAGCGCTTTGAGACGTGTACAAAGGGAGCGCTTGACCTCTAATTTTTCTAATCTCATAAGTTTCAGAGAGATCAATGCTCCTCTCACACTGCACGGGGAGCACTCGGTGCCCCTAGTCAAATTAATTTGAGATCTTGCACTCAGAGAGCTATATCTCTCGGATATTCAATCTCGCTTTGATACCAAGTTAAAATTAGGAAAAACCAACACATAGGTGAGACTACGCTCACAATCTATATTATTGAATGAGGATTGATTACATCATTATATAGGAAATGATTCTACTTAGTCGGTCACAAAAAACCACAGATAACTAGGATCTACATTAAGTGAATTAGATTTCAACTACGCTACTGACTCTTGCTCCATTATTTCCAAGTGGGTTTCCCACTCTAAACATTATCACATTCTTTTATTCAAATGTAATAACATCATCATATTCTTTTATTGAGATCTTTTCATTACATAGCTAAGTTTATTAACTTTTTATAATAGGGGTAGAGTATGAAGAGTTATTTTACTAAATTCAAGTAGATTGAGGATAAATATACACTCAAGATCAATTAGATTGTTTCAAAAATGTCTATTTATAAGTTATAGAAATTCAAAATTTTAGGTGGTGTCTAATAGTGTTACATTTTGGCTCTTTTTCCAACAACATACATCTACATGAAATTACAGTTTTTCTGTTGTGTAAATTTTATTTATGAATGTAGAAATGGATTCAGTATGCCTAAAAATAATTGGATCACTTTGATTATACATAATTAATTTTCATATCCAACAACTTCTCATGGGACTTCAAACAAAATTAAACTAAAAATATCCCCTGAAAAGGACTAAAAGATAGAACAATTAGACTACAACAAAAAATTAAAATTTCACTGTTTTGGTTTCAGGAATAGCGAACAACAATAAATAATATCCAACAAAGATAAACTCGAAGCTGTGTAGTGTTCATACAGTTGATGAACTTTTCTAGACAGTTGTGTGTGAGCTTCCAGATCTGTGGGTGTATTCGCTTCCATGTGTCTTGACATGGGAAAAAATAAAAATTTAAAATGTAACGATTTCATAATTGTTTTGTTTCTGAGAACATTCGAAGTTATAGCTACAATGGTAGTGGAAAATTTTTAGAAAGTTGTTGGAAGCTCTTACAGGGAGAGGGCCAGAGGTTACAACAACCAACGCCTGGAAAATAAGATGTAAAAACAATTTCCATGCTTCATACCAGAATGCTTTCAAAATCGGTCTAGAGAATTGCCATGCTTCAGAAATTGATTGCCATAATGCTCCAGAAATAACGCATAGAGGTAATTTTCCATTTCACATATTTTATGTGTTCTTATGTGTGTTTGTATTTGTTTTCATATTATGTTGAACTTGTTAGGAAGGGGCCATGATAATTGATATTCTTATTATTCAAGAGAGAATTACAATAGCCAATCACAAGTATACAACCATCCTCTCCTATCTTCCCACACATTGTGCTACACTACATTGCTACTATTCAACTCTATGGGTATGCTCGTATATATAGCATCTATCAAACAGTTAAAGGAACTAATTAAAATCAGATCCAACAATTACACAACTTGTTCACCGAAGAGTGTGTGGATGCATGCACATTGTAAATTTAGGTGATGTGCACGCTACCACATGGGAAATTAGTTGGCACATTTTTAAAAAACTCCACCTTGACAACAATTTACTTGATATGCCATGCCCAAATTTACTCATCACATTTACTACAAGCCAAGAGAAGTCAAACACCATCACAACTCCACAACCTCTCTAACAATACTTTTATGTTAACATGTATGCAGGGTTCACTCCAGTATGGACCATTCTGCCTCCATGAGTAACCTTTATTATAAACTGATGGACATTTCCCCTTTTGATACATTATATTGTTAGTCAAATACACAACATTTTGACCACCACAAAACACGTCATCTACCTATCCAAACTTATCCAATAGATCCTTTCATTCTTGGAAGACATAACTTGAGATTTGTCTCATCTTGCCCAAATCTCTTGAATCATAACCACAAACTAAATAACTTCAACCACTGTAAGTGATATTTGTGTTGTTGTGCTTCTAAGATACTGAACACCCCATTTCCATGATCTTTACCTAGTTTTTCCATGTGTCTACTGACAACACCAACTACATGTGAAATACTGAACATTTATCATCACAATGATTAAACCTCCTATTAGTATACGATACTCGAGACACGTAACCCTTTTCTTCATCATTAGTTAGGACATAAAACTGAAAAAAAAAAACTTACAATGGAAAGCCAAAGGGATTTTACCAGTTCACATTATACATACCGAATTTCCTAAATATCTTGACCACATACTTCTATTGTGATAACCAAGTTTACCATCCTTCGTGTCTCTATGTATTTCCATGGCCAGGATTTATTTTGCTGCTCCTAGATCCTTCATATAAAACATCCTAACCAACTGAGCCAACCTGTTGATCTCATACATGCTTTTTCTTGCAACAAGCATAAAATTTAGCACCAAGATAATAAATATATCATAACCACAATGGTTATACTTGCTTCTTGTAAATTTTGGCTCGCCATGATGGAATCAAACATCTTGTACCATTTTCCTGGCATGATTTAGGCCATACAATGATTCATGAGTTTGAAAAAAAATCTTCTGTTATGATTCTAAACTAACCTTTCTGGTTGTTCCATATACATCTCCTTATTAAAAAACTCCATGTAAAACAATTTTAACTTCTAGCTGTACTATCTCAAGATCAATTAATACAAATAGTGCTAACACAACATGAATAGAAACAAACTTTTAACAACTAGTGAGAAACTTTCATGTAATTCAATACCTTCCAAATGCCCTTCTTCTACCAGTGATGCTTTGAACAATTCATCGTTTACTATGTTTGATTTTATAAAAGGAGATTCATCAAACACTGCATCTCTATCCATGATGATTTTGTGGGTATTAGTATCCCACATTCTTCATCCCTTAACATCATACCATATCAAATATCTACTTGTTTGATCTTGGTCTTACTTTGAATGTTGATAAAAACATAAGCATCACAACCAAATAATTTCACATTTGAGTGATCACCAGATGACTTGCTCATACTTCTTTCAGAATCTTCCAGTCTTTTGCAACCAATGATGACCGAGTTACCATATAGCACAACCACTTCTTCCCACAACTATTGTTCAAACTTGGCATTACTGAACATGCCCTTTTGATCCCAGCTTCCTTGAAATAATTTTCAGGATCCATGGATATGGACCTACCTTCATCACATATTCTCAATCACTTGATTGACTTGCTAATGTTCATTTCACTACAAATCTATAAAGACATCAAAATTTTTACAAACCCACCTTTCTAACCTGGACGCACCGCTCCACCTCAAAATTTTCACTCAAACAACTTTGACCAAATCCACCCAAGACAACTCAAGTGAACCTTTTCCACTCACCTCTAGGGACTTCACACTGGAGTCTCAGTGCTCCACCTTAATATGGACATTCCCTTGACCTAATATGGCCAAGCTAACCAAGTAAGCCTTCACCACTCAGCTCCATGACCATTTACAATGAAGTTCACCAAGCCTTTTATAGGCTTCATTACATGCAATCCATGCGCACACTACCACGGGCTACCGAAAAAACATGGACCTGAAAAACCATGTGCTTTGACCTAAAAAAAAACTTATTTAACTCATTAACTCTTTTATTGAGTCAAGGTTAACCCAACATAGATTCCCCCCCACATATTCAATCTACCTAAATCAATGTATGAAATTTTCATAGGTGACCCAATAAACCAGGGGTACACATCTCTATCGAGGTCATATAAACGTATGCTTATTTACATGCAATCAATAATTTTTACAACTCCACGGTAAATAAATCTTTTTGTCTTTCATGGTGACTCAACCATCACCACTCTTTTTGTTGCCTTGTTGTACGAGCACATGTTGAAGTTCCATAACTCCAAGTTATTCTTTTCGTTGAACTTTTCCACTTAAAAATTTGACCTATGTACTTTCGTCATTAACACAAAACACCAACATAGATGATTTTCCACAACTTATAAAACCAAGCTTCTTATTATGGATACTTAATATTATACATCAACTTTAAATCCCATAATATATGTTTATAATTCCTTTTAATAAAGGATATCCACCCCACCTTTTATTAAAACACCCTCCACTTATTTAAAACATCTTCCACTTATAAAAGGCATCACTTTATTAAAATATATCATGTGCATAATGAGTCAAAATTCAATTTTCATACCTAGATCCACCTCTTCATTGATTTACTAAGGCGATTCTCGAGCTATTATACCATGGCCATCACTCCTTCTGAAAAGCATGAACAATGATTATCACTTATTATCACACCTCTTACACATCATGTTGAGAAATGATTATCGTTTTTATCACTGCGTCAACACACTGTAAGGTGTGGTGATCGTGATCTAGGTGGATATCGGTGGCCACCCACCTATTCCACTAGCTCGGGAAAAAAATTTCCACCTTGGCAGTTTTTCGATAGTTTTTTGGGTTCCAAACATCCAGGGACATTTTGAGGCGCTAAACAACAATTTTTGGGGATTTGGGGCCAAGGTTATTGTAGGTATCATTGGCCTGGGCCAATCGAAAATAATTCCTCTTGGTTAGACCTTTCCAACAAGCTATCGTTTTCCTAAAACGAAGATCGTATGCAAAAGTTATGACCCCTGGAAGTTGATGTACTAACTTACCCAAACGGGGCCCACATGAATTTTGGCACTTCATCTCCTAGGGTTAGGGTTTTGGACGTATAGGGTTTTCAACATTCATTTTAATTGTAAAAATGCCTTCAGATCCTCATTGTAATCATCTTCTTGCGAATGAGCACAACCATCACATCTCTTCTCAGAGATAAGCCACCACCATTCCAACAAGCTTGTTTTCTGCTGCATTTTACAGTTTCAACTTATTTCCTTACTGAATAGAAAACTGGTTTTACTGTATCTTTGTTATTATGTGTTAAGCATATTTAAATAATCTGTATTCATTTTGTTCTTCTCAAAAAATCTGGATCAGTGGTATCATAATGGTCTTCTCATTTTTGTCCTAATGCATGTCCCCAACGAAGTCAGGGTACAAAGAATTGGGTATCGAGCTTGTTTCTCTTGAGGAAAAAATCTATCGCACACCAAAGAGACCTCTCATGGCAGGAGAAAATAAATAAGATGGGACAAGAGATCCTTTCAAAATGTTTCTTTAGGAATCCCTCACGCAATAGAGGAAGGAGATGATGGATAGTTTCATGGAAATCCTTCGGCGAATACCAACAGGCGATGCATCTTCCTCGAGGTACAGATCAACTTCTATATTCATATATTTTAAGGTCAGATAGATGCAAGTTTTGTAGAAAAGTGTTTGAATCTACTAGAAGGGTATTTTTCTATCGATAACTTTTCCAATAGAGAAAATATTACTTTTTCACCCCTCAAAGTTATTCCCCATGTCAAAGATTGGCAGGAATCTTTCTGTGAGAAAAAGGAAATAGAGTAACCCTCATTATTTACAGTCAGGACCACCTAGGAATCCTTTAGGGATGTTATTAAGGAACAATAATACCCTTTAGGAAATTATGATGACTTGTATACCAAATGGACCACACTGTGGCAAGAAAGAGACCAAGCAGTGCGAGAGTTCACAAATATCTTCCATACCTTGCGCATCAAGTTGGGTATCAAATATTCAGAGTGACATATGGTGTTAAAGTATCGTGGTGCTATGCATATACACATCCAAACCAAATGGAATTTTTTTACATCTCATCCATTGGCGCGACCTACCAATATGTTGTCAAAATCGAGCAGAAGCTCAAACAAAAAACGCGACAATTTGAGCCTGGGAACCCCTCACAGAAAAAGCCAAGAAAGGGTGGCCCCAACCCACAAAACAAAGGATAGAGAAAATATGGACAGTATCACGATAACTAGTCCAAGCCGCAAGAAAATAAGGACATGAAAAATACAAAGAAAGATACTGGGAAGTGGTGTGACTTTCATAAGATCCCTTGGCATACTATTGTTGATTTCCACTCAAATTAGTCGTTGGTGCCCAAAGTGTAAGCCTCTAAATCAGATGCGGGTTCTGACTATGAGTCAGAACCAAAAAGGGGTATATAGATCATTGATACGGAACCTAGTGCTATTGTTTCTACCACCAAGCTCGAGCTCGGTGATCCAAATGAGCTAGAGGAAGGAGAGTGCCTCTTCCATTCACATATGTGGGTAAAAGGCACCCCGCCACACTTCATCGTTGATAGTGGTCATCAAGCTCCTGGCCCTACTGAAAACGCCACACCCACAACCCTACACCATTGGATGTCTCTGCCAAGGAAATGATCTCCGCGTCAGCCAATAGTGTCGACTGTCGTACAACATCAAGCTCTTCAAAGATGAGGTATTGTGTGATGTTTCTCCTCTTGAAGTTTGTAATGTTCTTTTGGGCCAACCTTATTTATGGAAATGTCAAGTTGTATATGACTCTAGGCCTCATAGTATTATTATTACTTTGAACAAGAAATTTTAAATGATACTTGAAGAAGTCCCTCCTAGTGTTATTTCCTTGATCTTTTCCAAGCAATCCAGGAAGGTCAACTCTCAGACTGAGAAATTTGTCTTCTTCATGATTCGCTCTCAGAGTGAGTGAAATATCACAACCACATCCAGGGCCTCTGCAGTCAATCTCTCCACACAATAGAAGCAAGTAGACAATGTCGTGGAAGAATACTCATATATCTTCTCCTCTCATACCGGGGTACCTCTGCACTTTCAGGTCAAGCATCCTATCGATCTAACCCCAGACGCACTGCTACCCAATGGGCTAGTATACCACCGCTCTCTGTTATAAAATGAGGAGATCAAGAGGCAGATCCAAGAAATTCTCCACAAGGGGCACATCCATCCCATATCATCTCCTTTTGGGAGCCCAATCGTGTTGGTTCAGATGAAGGACGGGACATGGCGAATGTACATTGATTACAGGGACCTGAATAAAATCATAGTCTAAAATCGGTACTCGATTCCCCAAATCGATGACCTCCATGATCATCTCATGGGGACCAAATACTTCAGTAAGATTGACCTAAATTTTGGCTACCACTAGGTCCCAATAGAATAGACAGATGTATGGAATATCGCCTTCAAGTGAAAATAAGGTCGTTTTGAATGGTTGGTCATGCCCTTCGGTTTGAAAAATGATCCAACAACTTTTATGAGGATGATGGATGGTATCCTACAACCTTTAACCAATAGTTTTTTAGTGGTGTATCTGGATGACATCCTCATCTACAACAATACTTGGGTGAAACACTTCCATCATATTCAACAGGTTTTGCACGCCTTGCGACAGCACAAACTATATGCAAACTTGGAAAAATGATCCTTTGGCATGGACAAGGTCCATTACTTAGGATACATCATTGATCAACATGGTTTTCATGTGGATCCAGCCAAGATCTAGGTCGTCCATGACTAACCAGTCCCAACCACACTCACCGAACTTTAGAGCTTCTTGGGCCTCACCAATTTCTATCGCAGATTCATGTTGGGATTCTCTCATATTGCATGGGACCTTAGCCAAGTAACCAGGGGTGGCGGTAAGGAAAAATTTCTCTGGGGCCTATCCCAACAACAAGCCTTCGATGAATTGAAGAAGGCTTTGTGCTCATCCCCAATACTTTCATTAGCAGACCTACAACATCCGTTTTAGATCGAGACATATGCTTCAGACTATGTTGTGGGTGTCATTCTCACTCAATACAACCACCTTGTGGAATATCATAGTGATACACTATCAAATGTTGTTTGTAAGTACCCTACTTATGAAAAAGAAATTTACTCCATTGTGAAAGCCTACCGCTAGTGGAGACATTACATTCTTGGGAATGAGATAGTCATCCACACTGATCACAAGACACTACAATTCATGCAGACCCAAGGAAAATTGTAGAATGACTGCCATCATAAGTGGTCCACATACTTACAACAGTTCCACCTCAACATCAAGTATAAAACATGAAGTACCAACCGAGTTACTGATTGCCTCAACCAACCTCCAATCGTGACACTCACTACATTGTTAGACTCTTGTAGCCACGAGACCTCTAGATGGCCCCACCTCTATGAGACAGATCATGACTTCTCCACAACCTCCAAAATGTTGGGCACCAACTTAGTTGTCACTAATTTCCATCTTCAGGATGGGTTGTTTTGTCTTCTAGGACATCTCTGGGTTTCATCAAGCGAGCGTGTGAAGCTGATTTGGGAAGCTCACTATTGTCGGGTGGTAGGACACTTTGGCATCGAAAATACAGTGGTAGTGTTGCATAAAAATTTATACTGGCCGAAACTTTGAGAGGATGTCGGTAAGTATATCAGGTCTTGAACTGCCTATGCTATTTCCAAACCAACCACTAAGAAATAGGGCCTGTACACCCCTCTACCTACTACTTACAGGACGTGGGAATCAATCTCAATCGACTACATGTCAAGCCTCCCATCCTCTAAGAGGGGAAATGAATGTTTTTTTTTAGTTGTTGATCGTTTTTCCAAGACGACGATTCTAGCCGCCTGTAAGAAGAATATCACAGTAGAAGCCACTACCAAGCTCTTCTTTGAATGTGTATTGTTACATTTTGGGATCCTACTAACCATTATCTCACACCTTGACAGTCGATTCCTCTGCACATTCTGGTCAAGCCTCTCGTCACTGTTGGATACCAAGCTCACCAAATACACTTTCTTCCACCCCAGATAAATGAGTCGCATTGGAATCATCTTATTGCGAATGAGAAAAGTTGTCACATCTCTTCTCAGAGATAAGCCGCCACCATTCCATCAAGCTTGTTTTCCGCTGCATTTTGTAGTTTCAACTTGTTTCTTTATTGAATAGAGAATTAGTTTTATTGTATCTCTCTTATTATGTGTTAAGCATATTTTAATAATATGTATTAATTTCAGTCTATTCATAAAATATGGATCAGTTGTATCAAAGAGGTCTTCTCCTTGTCATCTTAATGCATGTCCCCAATGAGGTTAGCGTACAAATAATTGGGTCTCGATCTTGTTTGTCTTGAGAACAAAAGATCTCGCATGCCCAAGCGACCTATCATGGAAGGAGAAAATAAACATGATGGGACAAGAGATCCTTTCAAAATGTTTCTTGAGGAAGGCCTCACACAACAGAGGAACAAGATGATGGATAGGTTTGCACAAATCCTTCAGCGGCTTCCAATAGGCGACGTGTCTTCCTCGAGAAGAGGCGCCCCCCCTTCAAAGTAAAAATCAATTTTTTCATAGTTTTTCACTTTGCCATTTTTTCAGCATATTTTCAGGTTCCAAACTTTTGGGGACATTTTGAGGCCCTAAACGACTCTTTTTTGAGGATTTGGGGCCCAGGTGACTGCCAAAGGCAGTGATCTGGGCTAGTTGAAAATTGTTCATCTCGGCTAGACTTTTCCAATGGGCTATTGTGGACCTAAAAATAAGATCGTATGAAAAGGTGGATACTGGTGTTGTCTGACCTAATCCAACTGTCTTATTTTGTATGTTTTCGTGTCAACACATCTTGCTCTACTTCTAGGGCCATTTTGTGGCCCTAAACAATGTTTTTTTTTGTCTCACCAAATTCAAACTGTAGAGGGATTTAGAGTTTGACGATGTAATGTGTATTTATTTGAAATACCTTTCCAACGAGATCTCACATTCCTAAAACAATTGTCGTATGCAAAAGTTACGACCCCGAGAAGTTGACATACCAACTTACCCATAGGGGCCCACATGAATTTTTGTGTTTCACCTCCTAGGGTTAGGTTTTTGGATGTCTAGGGTTTTGGAATTCATGAATAATATCAAAAATGCCTCTGGAGCCTCATTATAATCATTCTACTCATACATTTGCATGTAGTAGCCGCATCTCTTCTCAAAGATAACTACCACCATTCAATCAAGTGTTTCAGTTGTGCGGTTTTATAGTTTCATCCTATTTCATTTATTCAATAGAATATATTTTTCACTGGATAACTTTGTTGTCCTTCATATCTTTTTGTTTATTGTATTTAGTATGTTAATCAATTCGTTCCTCTCCTAAATCTGTATCAGTGGTATCAAAGCAGTCTTCTCTTCAATCTTTTTTCTTTGTGCGTGTCCCCAACAAGATCTGGGTACATGAAGATGGGAATCGAACCAATCAATTCATTACAAGATCAACCAGACCGAGACTAATAACAACCCATGGGAGATGAAAATAAAGATGATGGAAGAGGATATCCTTTTAAATTGTTCCTCGAGGAATCCCTTGCAAGACAAAGGAGAGAAATGATGGACAAATTTGTGTAGATTCTTCGACAGCTACCCACAGGAGAAGAATCTTCAAGAGGCCATGCAACCCCCTTCAAGGTACATGTAAATTTTTACATTCCATTATTCGAAGGAATGATAGATGCAGATTTTGTAGATAAATGATTGAATCTACTCGAAGGTTATTTTTTGGTCCATAATTTTTACTATAGGGAACATATTACTTTTTCACTCCTCAAGGTTGTCCCCCATGTTAAGGACTGGTGGGACACTTACTCTAAGCAAAGGGCCATAGAGGAATCTGCAATATCTTTGGTTTCCACTACATGGGATTCCTTCCAGGATTCCATTAAAGAACAATACTACCCTATTGGAAGCTATGGAGAACAATACACCAGATGGACCACCCTACGTCAATAAAAGGGGCCATCTCTATGTTCTTCCAAGCGACCGTGCAAAGATGATTTGGGAATCCCACTACGTTTTGGTGGTAGGACATTTTGGAGTAGCGAAAAATTATGGCCATTCTCCAGAAACATTTTTAATGGCCAAAACTTTGATAGGACGTGAAAAAGTATATAAGATATTTCATTGCATGTGCCATTGCCAAGCCAAACATCAAGAAGAAAGGCTTATAGGCCCCTCTTTAGACCCCCGAGAAGCCTTTGGAATCCATCTCAATGCCTTACATGTTTGGCCTTCGGTCCACCAATCAAGGCAATGATTCTGTATTTGTGGTCATTGAACAGTTTTCAAAAATAGCCATCCTCACAGCCTACAAGAAGAACATCACAGTGATAGATAATACCAAGGTCTTCTTTGAATGATTTTGGGTCCATTTTGTGATACCACAGACCATCATCTCTGACCATGACAACAGGTTCCTGAACACATTTTGATTGAGTCTCTGGTCACTGTTGGACACCATCCTCACTAAATCCATCTCTTTCCACCCTCGAAAAGATGGCCAAACATTAGTCATCAATCTGATGATTGCGCACATCCTGCATATGTACAACTCTAAGCATACACATACATGGGATGAGAGTCTCCCCTATGTTAAGCACAATTACAATAGAGACCTCCATAGCTACACTGTACATAGCCCATTTTAGGTGGGACTGGGATTCCAACCCTTGGTTCCCATTGATGTTACACTACCTTTGGATACCACATAGACAGACTCTTCCCATGTTCGGTATGATACCAAAATATCCACCATATTAATTGAGTGGATTCAACACATCCGTCAATAGGTCCATGAGATTTTGCAGAAAGCCAATGATAAGTACAAGAAACACCATGATCAAGACAGGGTACTGCACCAATTTCAGGTTGAAGACAAGGTCTGGTTAAACATGCAATGGAGTGTCTTATAGGGCCCCATCGGGAGCTCTGCCCACTTTTCTATGGGCCTTACACCATCAGCAAGGTTGTGGGTAACAATTCTTTTAATCTCAACACTCCACCATTCCTTGGATTGCACCTAGTATTCAATGTGGACCTCCTTCGGCCATATTTTCCACCATTATTGGACACCTCGGAGATCAGAGAACAACTGACATCAACAAATCTCAAACCTGAATATATGGAACAAGAATCCATTTATGAGATAGTGGACACATAGGTCAATGGAACTCGCCAACAAAGGATCCAACTTTATCGGGTTGTCAAGGTAGGTCAGCTCCTACACAAAGGAAAGTGGCTCACCCAGGGTTAGATCCAGCAGAAGTTTCCTCACCTGATGTGGGAACTCAACGTATTGGAGACCATTTGTTCCTAATGGGGGATGATTTATTGAGGTGGATATTGGTGGCCACCCACCTATTACACCTATCTCCTCTTGTCCATTTTAGTTCATCATGTTCTTCTATACTCCTTTGTAATTGTGGGTTCTACACTTCTAGGGATGTCTGAAGCGCTACAAAGCTTTCAGGTCGATATTGTTGGCCTCTCATCTAATCCAAATGGCTTATTTTGAATGTTTTCATGTCAGCAAATCTTGTTGTACTTACATGGTCGTTCTAGATCCCTAGACCGTGTTTTTTTTTAGCTCACCATAGTCAAACTATAGACAGAGTCAGAGTTTGAAACTGTAATTTGTATTTCTCTAAAAGACCTTTCCAGTGGGTTGTCATGCACCTAAAACAAAGGTCATATGCAAAAGATACAACCCTGGGAAGTTGAGGTACCAACTTACCCATAGGGGCCGAAATGACTTTGGCGTTTCACCTCCTAGGGTTAGGTTTTTGGATGTCTATGGTTTTATCATTCATTGGTAATATCAAAAAGGCCTCTGGAGCCTCATTGTAATTATTCTTCTCATACATATGCATGTAGGATCCATATCTCTTCTCAGATATAGCTACAACCATTTGAGCAAGTGTTTGAGTTTTGCAGTTTTACAGTTTTAGCCTTCATTTATTCAATAGAAGATATTGCTCACTAGATACATGTGTTTTTCTTTGTCTCTTTTTGTTTATTGTATTTATTCTATTAATTAGTTATTTTTTCTCCTAAATCTGGATTACAAAGTGTCTTGTCCTTTTACTGTGTCAGATGGCTAGGGAAATAGTTTGTTACTATGACCATAATGTAGCACAAGAAGATGGGTAGAGTATATTTTCTTAGCACTGTCTTATTTGCGATGATGTATGGGAGAGGAAGCCCAAATTTTTTCCCTTATAGAGTTTTTGGATGATGTATAACAAACTTTTTCTATCATATATATGGATTTTGTTTCGACGTCTTATCTTAAAGTGTTAAAATGAATAATTTTTTTTGTTTTTCGCACTTGTATTATGATTTGTAAAATATTTACGTATGTGTAAGATGCCAATATAATATTAAATGTTCAAGTGAATGAGTCACTATATTATATTTGCTTGAAATGTGTTGATACTAAATAAACTCAAATGATCATTGAAGGAGACAAACTCTTAATTAGAGTCGAAGAAACATAGGATCACAAACAAAGTATGTGTGGCTTAAATAAAAAACCATGAGTTGTGAGTCGAGATGTAAACTTAGGTGAGATATGTCAACATAGGAAGATTCTATTAACAAACCAATCACGACATGATATTCGATGACATTATTTGTCATATGACAAAGACAATCTCCTCGAGATCTCACTAACTCAGCACTCGGGGAATAGACTACCCAAGCTGCAGAGGACAAGTTATGGGGTGTCGACTAGCACCGTATGAAAATATGGAGTATATAAAAGAGGACATCGACATCTACACATTCCATCAAAAAGTGGGATAAGAGTCGATAAGTGAAACAAATCCTTACATGCAAAAGAAAAGCATCACATCAAAAAATGAAAAACATACAAAAAGGTAGTGTACAAAGAAAGAATGCAAGATAAACTTATGTATAGTACTTTTTCAGATAGGTCACATTAAAAGGATCTTTCAAAGGGATTCCATCATATTCAATGATCTCATACACACCTTTTTTTTGTAGAAAACACTTCATGATGTAAGGATCATGCCACATAGGTTCTATTTTTCCTGCCCCCATCTTATCGTCGTCTTGATCATAGAGTAAAAAAAGGTCACCTTCCTTGAATATGTGAGGTTGAATGGATTTTTCATGTTAGGTTTTGATTCTCTTTTTGTGGGTGTCATTTGCGAGAGCATCATCACAACAAGTCTCATCAAGTTTGGACAAATACAAGCAGCGTTCCTCCCCGACAGAGGTATTCGGTAAGAGTTGTATAGTGATTTTAAGAAATGGACTATAAAATTAAATTTGGAGAACTACCTCTAGTCCATAAACTACAAAGAATAATGTGAAACTAGTGGCAATTTTGACGGAAGTCCAATAACCCCAAAGTGTCGAAAATGTTTAATGTACCAATTTGTTTTTTGCACCCCCACCATTCATTCGAGCATGGTTTTAAAGACTTTATTGATGGCCTCTACTTATCTGTTTTCCTAAGGGTATTAGGGGGGTGAGTTCTCTTTTTGAAAATCAAATTTGGCATTTAGCTCGACCATCATATGGTTTCAAAAATGAAAACCCTAATCACTGATGATGGCTTGTGAGACTTTGAATCATGTGATGATATGATTGAATATGAAAAGTGCAACACTTTTATCATCATCTGTGAATGTGGTCATAGCCTTGACCCATTTTGTAAAATAGTCAATTGTGACTATAATATATCCATACCTCCCAGCCGAGGCATCCTTACATTGCATAAAATTGATGCCCCATTTTGCAAAGGGTTTGAAGACAAGTATTGGATCGAGTGGAGCATGATGAGAATGCTTTTTATGGTGAAATATTTTACATGGTTGAAATTTCTTGACCGTGTTAATGTAATATTTGAAAATTGACGGCTAGAAATAGCATGCGTTTAAGATCTTTTGGGTTGTCTCCATCCCAGAAAGATGACCGCCACATTATCCAAAGTGACAATCATTCAAAACATGTTCATATTCTTTGTGGGTAAGGCATCATCATAAAATAGTGTCAATACCGCGACGATACAAGGTGTCTCAAAAAATGAGGTAATGTTTCAGATGATGGTGAACATGAAAATGCTCGTCATGTGACAATTCGGGCTTAGAATGATGGGTTTGGATATATAAAGTGATGTATCCATACCATGGGTCAGACATAATGATGAAGAACAATGACTCATTTGGAAGAGATGCAATGGGATAAATTTCTTCATTAGGACGAGAAATATCGCAAATGCGTTCCACAAAAACCAAATATTTTTTACCTTTGCATTTGGAAAATTCAAGATAGAATTCTTCAATAATTATGATCCATCATGAATATTTGGCCCCCAATAATTGACATGTCAGTATGTGATACATGGGGTTTGTGTTTGCAACAATAGTGTTCTTAAGGAGCAATGTATAATGAAAAAATATGTGTACAACAATTATAGCTGCCAAAGCCAACTTCTCAATGTGTGAGTAACGGGTTTCAAGACCATAAAGGAACTAACTGAGGTAATACACGATGTTTTCTTCACTTTCTTCAAGTTCTTGAACTACTACCATCCCTATGGTAGAAATGGATGATGTTAAGTAAAGGATGTATTCTCATTGATAATCTGGGGGATAAAGTGACGACGAATTAACTAATGCATATTTGAGTGTGTCAAATTATCATTGATTATGGTCATCCCAAAAAAGACAGACACCCTTCTTCCATAGGAGCATAAACCCTTTTGTTATCTCGGCATAGATCTGGATAAAATGACAAAGAACGTTTTCCTTCCCAAGAAAACTTTCAAGTTGGTGTAGGGTTGCAGGTGGGGGTAAGGATAAAATATCTTTAACATTCAAGGGATCAAACCGAATCCCATTCTTGGAGACTATAAATCCTAAGAGTCTACATGTTTCAACACAGAAAACACACTTGTGTAGATTCACATCAATGTTGTAGTGTCGGCATCTAAGAAATATGGATTGAAAATTACCAACATGATCTTCTTGACGAACAAAATGAGCAGGTAGGTCATACAAGTAGGGATACGCTATGTGATTGATTTCATGAAAGGCATAGGACATGGCCCACTGGAAGGTGGTTCTAGTGTTTTTAAGACCAAAAGGAAGTTTATGGTATGAAAACTTTCCCCATGGAAAGATGAAAGTTGTTTTGTGCTGGTCATATGGGAGGATATCAATCTTATTATAACCAGAGTAGTCATCCATGAAAGAAATGATGATGCTCCGAACACAATTATCAATGATTTGGTCGACAAAATGGGTAGGGTAATTGTCTTTAGGACAAGCCTTGTTTAGATCCCAATAATCGACAGACACCCTGATCTTTCCATGTTTTTTCATGATTGGGATAATGTTGGAAACCCAATCATTTAATGGAACATGGTAGAGAAAGTCAACTTTTAATATTTTTTCAACCTCTACCTTGATGGTTGCAGTCTTCTGAGGATGCATGGGGTGAAGTTTTTGTCTAATAGGTTTTATTCCAGGATAGGTTTTGATCTCATGAATGAAAATGGAGGGATCAATATGTGACATATCTTCATAAATTCAAGCAAAAACATCGTCGAATTCCTTAAACAAGGTCATGTAATATTCAATATCCTTAGTTGAACAATTTTAAACAAGTTGGATATTTTCAAGGATACCAGGTTTCATTGACATATTGATAGAAATGGTCTGTGTGATGTTCCTAGGATTTCCCTCAGAGACCATGTCTTGTATAAGAATCAGTGACTGAGGGTTATCGACAATGTATCATGAAAGGATGGATTTGATTTAATTCTCTAACACATCCTCATTTGAGAGAAAATATGATATGTGGTGATGTTCTATCCAAGAAAACTCTTTGATATTCATAACCTCTATAATGAACTCATAGGATGGGAAATTTCATAAGAGATAATTGAAAGAGTGTGGAGGAAAAGTTAACCACGATGACAGAGAATAGGGATCATATGCAACAATATGTTGATCATCAAAAGTGTAAGAAGTCGACTGGATTGCATCATAGGAAGCCTCTGTGGGACTAAATGGTATAACGACACCTACTTCTTCAATTTATGATTGGCTAGGCACTACACAAGGATCAAACGATCCAGGGGATCGTGGTACCATAGTCGAAATCATATTGATTGTGGCTATCGAAGGTGATGGATTAGGTGTAGACAAAGTAAAAGCTCCCATGAGTGAGGAATCCTTAAGCAGACCTAGCCCCACACTTTTGTAACCTACATCAGACTGCCCCAAGAAGGGAACATTATCTATTAGTTGGTGATTTAGATAAGGTGCACAATACTAAAGCTGGTCTACGGTAATGATCTTTCCTTAATGGAGGAATTACAAGATGTGAAATACCAAAGATACAACAATAGTCATTGCATAGAACCAACTACGAACAAGTAATAAATTGTAATCTAAGGGTGCATCAATAACTTCAATGTCGACTATGAAAATTTTTCCGTTTAAACCTACCATGAAAGATAGAGAAAGTATGAAGGGATGGAAATTGCACCCAACAAATGCTTTAAGGGTGGTAAGAGAGAGGTTTAATTATGGATAACCAATATATTTCCATCAAGACAAAGACATGACACCAGTCAAAGATCCTTCATCCATAACTATACGTTGGATATTTTCCCACAAACCGTAGTGTGAAATTGAAATTCTAGGTTGTGGAAGAGCCTCGTCTTAAAGTAATCCAAGTTAAACATAATTAAATTTGATGTTTCTATATCCATAGATATGATGGCTGATATCAAATTCCTACATTTACTTGGACAGTTTTGTAGGGATTCGGGAGTCGACATTACACAAGGTGCTTGCACCAATTCTTACATAATATTGTAATTTTGGGTGGTGCAAGCACTAGGATTGAAAATCGACTTTCGAATTGTACCCTTGGGTGGGTGTAATACTGAGTTAGCAACTGGTTTCTCAATCTGGAGAGGATTTCAGCATGGATTAGGATTCATAGTGGAGAATTTATCTTCAGTACCTCCATTTGATTGATTTTGTTTCTTTGGAGGAGTACAATAGGTATTTTGTCTAGTGGTTAAATTAATCATCTCATTACACGTGAAAACTTGAACATCATTGGATGAAGAATCACCATCATAGGAATGACCTACGTTTCCCCCTTGCAGAGGAGCATGATTTTGTGCAACCATTTTTTGTTGTCAAGGAGGGAAATGGTCAGTTAACACTACAGGTTTGGAAGTACCCTTCAGATATTTGTTGACTTCCTCTCAATAAGGATAGTATTTTATTTAATGGTCTTCCATGCAAATCATGCAGGGGAATTTATGTTTCTTCTCTTCTTGTTTTCAACAACAGGTTGTGTTTTAGTATTATCCTACTGATTGCAAGATTTATTTAATTTTCCTTTACCTTTCTTCTTTCCCCTAGGTTGTTGATATGAAGTGGATTGTACCGCATTCACCTTGGAGGTATGAGAAGGAGTGGAAGTAGTCTTTGTGTTTTTTGAAGTCTGGGATGAAGATAGTTTTGGGGTCGAATGGCCCTGTTTCCCAGTCAATTTAGCGTAAGACGGTGACTTGACTAGATGGATCAATTGTGGGATGAGGAGCATGAAGGATCAAGTCATAAAGAGTGCCTGACTAGGAATAAACCAAGTCAAAATATTGAGCACGAATGATTTCCTTCTCTTTAGTAATGACACCACCTATTGAAACATCTCGAGCGATAAGTGGTAGAAGCAATTTTGTGAACCAATATGCTAAAATTTGGTCTGGAACAGTGGCTTTGATGAGATGATGTCGATGCCTCCACTCATGTATATGATGATAAATATGTCTAGAGGTGGGTTGTCTAAGTAATGTAAAAATCTCCGTACAGGTTTCATAAGAAATCGACAGTTGGAAATCTGTCAGAAAAGACAGGGCGAGAGATTTAGAATTGGAAAAGAATGTCATAGAAACTCAATGTACCATTTCGCTACTACACCTGTAAGAGTTCATTGAAAAAGTCTTAACTGAATAGAGTCATCCATCAAGGATTTTGAAGAACACCAAAGATGGAAAGTCATGATGTGGTTGTTCAGATCTTCTCTAGGTTTTCTATCAAAATTAGGATTATCAAAAGGAAGATTCGTTAGGATATGGGGCTAGAGAGACAAATAATAAATAGAATCATTGGTCAATAGAGAAAATTTTGGAAAATCGAAGGTTGTCAGGAAAGAAACTTGTTGACTAGTTTGTGTATACTAGTAATAGTTATGTGGCATAGGAATACTAGTAGGACCGTATGTTGGTTGTTTTTGTGTAGGAAAACCATAGGATCCTCCCATATACTGGTGTTGTCTAGATGGTCCCCCCATGTATCATGGTTTTCCCACAACATATGGAGGCTGGCATGATTTCCCACCAATGAAAATTGGTTGGCCAGGTTGTCCACTAATCAAAGGTGGTTGACGTGGTTTTCCACTAATGAAAGGTGGTTGACATGGTTTTCCACCCATGTGTCATGGTTGTCTTTTTTTAACAGCCATGAAAGGTGGTTGGACTAGTTTTCCACCGAAAGGTGTACTCCCTGGTTTATCCCCCATACAATTTATTCCAAGAGGTAACTTACCTATTGGTCCCATAACATATTTTTGTTGGAGGACTTATTTTTGTGGGATCATGGGATGTGTATATTGGTTAGGGAAAATGCCTTGTTGAAGAGTACCTGTTGGAAGTGATTTCCCCCATAATGGATTCACAACCCATGGAAATTGTTGTCCAAGGTAAAGGCCTACAGAAATAGGGGTGGAAGGATTAAAAGGAGCAGTTTTCCCCTAGGCTTGTTGTTGTCTGAACGCAGGAGTTTTTTACAAGGTGGAAGGTTTCCCCCCAAGTAAAAACTTCCCTCTGATCATAGGTTGGGTGACAACTGGAATTTTTTCACTGACTAAGTGTTCCCCCCAGTAGGATTTTCTATAGAAGTAGAGGGATTCCCCATGCATGAAACTTGTGTCACGTTAATATTTTCTTTCCTAAAATGAAGAAATGTCCCAATAATATNTGTAGTGGCATTTTTTATAGTGGTATAAGATTTTCCCTCAATTCAGGGTTGGCCTCCCATTGAAAATCGATCTCTAGGAAAAGTTGTACCCATTTATACAATGGGAGATAAAGTATCAGTAGCTTGTGTAATCGAGGTCATGTCAACAACCTTACTACTAAACATATGACCGA
This sequence comes from Picea mariana, assembly GCA_032191745.1. Taxonomy (NCBI): domain Eukaryota; kingdom Viridiplantae; phylum Streptophyta; class Pinopsida; order Pinales; family Pinaceae; genus Picea; species Picea mariana. The sequence goes on from JASDQU011404006.1 coordinate 49,970, forward strand.
TGGGACAACCAATTAAATCACTTTGGTGTGTGCGTATATAGAATTAGTGAAGCTGGAATACTATATGTATCATGTGTGAAGGTATATGTATCTACAAATCATTGTATTAGATTTACCTTGGCTACCGATGTTTCTAGTAAATAAGAAGAACCAACAATATCAACCATAGGGTTAGGGGTTATCGACTCTAAATATATAATGTATTTGTATGGTACAAGTGGAAATTGAGGAGAAAAATCTAGTTTAGATTCAAGGTCTTCTGAAGCAGGTATCTGTAGAATGAGTGGACCAAGAGGATTGGTGATAGGTGGGTTTGTAGACAAAAAACTATCTCATGAAAACCAATGCCTGCTTCTGTAAATAGTTCAGGAGAAGCTACACTTCCAGTCTCAGAGATAACCTCTTCATTTATTATTCCTTTGTGAGAATGATTTTATGATGAATGAGGAGATAATGGTTTGTAGCCTTATGGAGGAAACCTTTTCATGCTACGAGATCGATAGATATCTTTGTCATACAGAGTTAAAAAGTAACAATCCTAAGGCCAACTATAAGTGATGAAGAAGCACACCCCTAAGAATATAAAGGTATTCAACCAGGAAAATAGTATTAGTATCTTCCAAATGCAGGATATCAAGCCTTCATCGAAGAAGTGAGAATTAGTTACCCCAACCTCCACTCATAAGCCCTTCTTAGTGCAAGCAACCCTTGCTTCGCGGGGTCACGCTCCAATGGTACGGAAGTTTTGATGTAATGTCTGCCCTAGGTACCATGGGAAAATCCCCACAATCACCTCTGTAGATACCTATGAAAAACCACTAATTTTACCATCTCGTAGTCAGCCTCTAGGTGGGTAGCATAGAGAGTCGAGACCAAACATATGGGAAGGACATCAAGTCCTAAATTATCCAATAGAACTGAGGACAAGATGACCCGGAGAACTTCTAAGGACCAAAAATGGATTCAAAAATCACGAAGCACCGAGACCAAATGCAAAAAGTCATTTCTCAGGAAGAACCCCCAATATACGATATTTTCACTACGATTGGTTAATCTTTGGAGGGGTAATCTTTCCTTCTCTCTCGCACATGACCTCATGTTTAACCCCTGGGTTAGAGGGGGATCTCAAATATTCTTATACAAAATGTGGATTTGACCAATCTTTAGTACTATAGAGTCTGTTTAGTAGTCCTTATATAATTTACTCACTTTTCCTATTCCAAAGATTCTAATTCCTAGACTACTATTTTTGTGCTATAAATAAAAAAATGTTCTAGTCGATTTTATTAGCGCGTGGTTGATTTTAACGGATTTTTACTCAGAAGGTTCATGGAGATGAATTTGATGGTGTTTGAGACTTGAATCCAATAGAATGAAGAAGAATGATATGAAATTCTTTCTTTTCAATGAATTCTATGTATGAGAAGGAGAATAACTCTATTTAACACAAGCACTCAAAACTGAACAACTTTTGAAATTTCCTTTTCAAGGACAAAAAAGGATGCCAAATAATCAAGCAATTTCTTCCGAAATCCAATGCAAATGAAAGACTAGATTTCTCCAAATCATACACGAAATTTTTTTTCCTAGAAAATGCAATCATTTTTTCCCTTTCTTTATGCTTGATTCAATGCAATGAAATATGCAAAACATTCAATGCTTCGTTTTCTTTCAAATGAAAAGAAATGAATCAATCTTTGAAACAAATATATGTGAAGCAAGAAAAAAAACAAAGTGTAAAAGGAAGGATGAGAACTTTGAAAGGAAAAAAGTATAAGAATGGGATTGACAACTTGTTCAATTAGGAGCTCAAAGATGCAAAAAAAGGAAAAACAATCACTTTGAGCAATTATTGAAAATCAATAATAAGAAAAAGAATTCAAAACAGGGTTGTAGTAATCAAGAAAGTCTTTAATCAAAAGCAAAGTATTCCAAAGAAGGAAAAAAGGCTCCATACTAAACAACCTTTGAAAACTCTAATTGATGAAAAAGTCTAAACAATTAAGCAATCTAAAAACCCTTGTGAGATGAAGATCGGAGAACTTAAAGGTTGGATGCATCAAGGGATCTTGTTGACCCAAGGTGACCAAACAATTTCACAACTAGGAGAGGTTTTCAAACTAAAAAAAGAAGAAATGAAGTGAGTGATAGATAGTATTTTCTCAAGAAAAGACAGTCAAAGATAGGTCAAGAGACCGTGGGCTAAAATCCACCTAACAACAAACTTTTTTTTAGTAAAGTGAATCAAAAACCATGGAAAACATTGAAAATAAGGGATTCGTTCCCCTGGTATCAAAGAGACGTAGCGATATGGCACACCCTATAAGTCTAATGGGAAGCACCATTCAGGCCAGTGGCACTCTGGTAGGCACTGCAGGGGAGTGTTGGTCGTAGAAAAACATTAAAATGGCTTCCAAAAACTAAAACTTGGTAAAATATTAGTCAATGATTTTGTAATCTCTTCAATCAAGAAGAGGTAAGGGAAAATGACTCAGGATTAAGCATCATACAAACAATATCTAATCAGAATAAATGATTCAAGACAAACCAAAGGAAAGACTAGTCAATGTCCTTCCACAACAGAGTTGTTTCTTTTCTATTATGAGAAATCTTACCATGTGGATGGGTTAGGCTCCCCTTTGGACCAAGACCCCTCCATTGGTCCAAAGACAAAATAAAGAAAATTGTTTCTACGTTCCCTCTAAATCTAATTCAACCAAACAAATAAGAGAGAAGAAGAATATAACGTACCTTATTCCAATGTTCTTCCTCATTTCTCTTATCCTTGGGCTTGATGTCCAAGCTCCTTAACAAAAATGCACTCCTGCAAAGACCAATAAAGAAACTCTTATTCCTACTCTATATGATTAGATAAAGCATATCTATCTACGAAGATTGAAACAACAATAGACAAATATATGAAAAGAACATACACTTGAAGGGAATAGGCCAAGTTTATTTTAATTGGAAAGCAAATGGAAAGTACCTACAGATCATGTTTGATGATATAACAACTTCTCCAAGATCTCCTCATCCATCCCCTTGCGTGAATTTCTTATGATCAGAATGATGATGCTTCAATGGATTCCTTTGCCATTCGCCATGGAAATGCCTTCAATTTATAAGATTGGGAAGTTAAACCGCCATGGGATAGTTAGGGAATTGGTTGAGGATATGGCGCCATGATTTGGGATCTGATCCTAAGATATATCCATAGGATAGGATTATAACCAAACCAACCTCCTCCCTTCGAATTTGGCCCTTAAGAAAAGGTGGGATGTCCAATGTTTTCCTGTAACCAATGTTGTACTCCCCCTAAGTTATAGATAGGGTGCTAGTGGCGCTACCCCAACATGGCCAGGGGAGCACTGATGCTCCCTATACATGGACAAGTGGGTACGACCCTTCATAAATGCCCCCAAAATGGTTGAATTTTCAAGTAAAAAGCATGTTTTTGACTTTGAAATGATGGGTTTCTTCCTCCAACATGACTTAGGGATCATGGAAAATGTTTTTCAAGGAGTCAACTAGTTGTGAAAATTGGAAAAGTGCGTGGGACAGTTGGTAAGGTGCATACTACACTTGACAAAGTGTGTGTGACACTTAACTAGGTGCATACAACACTTTTTGACACTTGTGACACTTAAGGTACGACACTTAAGTGTGGCATTTTTATGTGTAATAATAAGTTATACTAAAATCTAGAATACTTTGATTCCACATAACCTACTTTGGGTGAATAGGTCAATTTGAATGGAGAATAGTTTTTATTAATTTTAAAAAATATCATGTATTGAATACTAACTTTCTTCTCTTTATTTTGGTTTACAATTCATAAGATTTTTTATTAAATCTATTTTTTGTTTATTTTTGTTGGTAAGTTCAATAAGATTATTTATTAAATTTATTTTGATTTTTAATTAGTTAGGTTTTTATTTATTTTATTTTGATTTGTAAATCATAATAGATTCATCTAAAACCCAGATCTATTAAACACCAAGAGGGATCAAATTTCTTAATGTCTAATTTTGTTTTTTTTAAATAAAAATTATTACATTACCTTAAGCTATCAAAAGAGTGAGATGTCTTAGAATACATCAAGAATCGCCACATGTTATGCTACATGTATGGAAATGAGAATAGGTGGTCAGCATTATTCAAGGACCATAAAGTGACATATGTCTGAAAATACATCAAGAGGCACCACATGTTCTGTCACAAGCATGGAAACCAAAAAAGGTGGTCAACATAGTTCAAGGACTAGCTAGTGAACCAGAGTCTATTTGAAACAAAAAACATTGTATCTAAAAACAAAAAAATTAACAGTAAAGAGACTAGACATGAGGCGAACCCAAATGTCCATCATGGTTAACTCTCAATGAATATGGCTAAGAACATGTTGAGCAGTGGCTCTTCGCAGGCTTGCTTAACAAGGAGTTAAAAAAAATGTCCAGATGCTTGTTGAGGATGCGCTTGTTGTGTAGTTGCTCAACAAAGTCTCTTATAATCTCAAAAATCAACACCGAATGATCCTCCGTGAGCCTACTAGAGCTGGGTAGGCCATGGATACCCAAAGTTGGGTGAAATTGTGCACCTGTGTGTGTCTCCCTATGGTTTCCTCCTCGCTCCACTAGTTTCCCCACTTTATCCCTGGGTCGTAGTTGTTGGGGTTTGCGTATTTCTTGTAATTATCCGACATCAATGGAGGGAATTCCTCCTCTACCATGCAACTTCCCATGGTTGGCTTAGGGGAATTCAAAGGGATATCTATGCATGTTGGTGTCGTTTGCTCCATTGTGGTCTCCTGCAAGTTAGGAGGAATCTCCTCCCAGTTAGGAGGAATATCCTCGTCCACTATGCATCCCCCATAGATTAGCTAAGGGTTAGACGAGTGAAACTAAGCTTCAACATCTTCATACTAGTTTTTCCAAGAGTTGGGAGATAGGACCAATATAGTTTCTGGATTGGGAGAGAGAGAGTGCGGTCTTGTGTGTCGATGTCTACCTACTTGACCATAGTAGGTCGACCCATGATTGGATTTTCCTCTCTCACGAGGCATGGCGAAGCTTAGCTCGTGGGAAGAAGAATTAATAGAGGAAAGGCTAAAAATGGTGGTAGTGGACAAAAGGAAAGTAACAGAGGCTTGTAGTGCTCGGAGCATAACAATGGGGGGAGACTGAAAAAAAGGGACAGACTCTAGATATAAGAGCCACAATAAGGATTTACCTATGTGATGATGAGGGAAGTGATGAATTAGGGAGCCCTGAATGCCAGGGTGATCTAGCCTTGGTGCATCGTACCATTACCGGAGGGCCAATCTTGAATCACCATTAAACCTGCAAAACTGTCCCAACGCACTAAGCTCTCATTGGAGTGAATGTTATGCATTATGAATGGACAGACGAGGAGGATGGCAGAGAGGGGCCTTTACTGCACTTGTCGCCAATGTGCCATGTCACATGTGTTCTCTAGGTTTCACCCCATCCATGGGTTAATGTGTAAATTTTTATTTATATGTTGTTATCTAAGTATGTAATATAATATTTTTAATTGAGCTCACTCTATTTTTATTATTATTTATTTTTTGTTTTTTAATGTAATTTTATCTAATCTAATCTAAAATAATGCTAACTTGACAACATCTCCCCCATACTAAAATGTAAAAACATATGTACTTTCCATACAATAATAATTTTTTTACCAAAATAAAAAAATATATATATTATTTTATTATTTTATTTGTATTAATAATTTTTAATAATCAACAAAGTTTTTACATTTTTCTTTTTATTCCTTCTCAATTTTGTTGTTTAGAGTAATCCAATGGCGCACACATAAAAAATAATCGATTAAATATTAATTTAATTATTTTTACGCGGAAAGGCGTATACCTATTGACAATGGGCAGATTTAATAGGGGTTTAGTGCTTAATAGGTTTTCTATGGAGAGTATTAAATATGGCTGGAATATTCTTAGTAGTCACACAAAATAAATGGTTGTGATTTCAATCATTAACTTCCTAGCTATTATAAAGACATCCGTTTATGTGTTTACTTTTTTACATTTACCTAATCATATTTAAAAATTACTTTGATAGCTAACTGATTGCCACCTAATTGATTAACAGAAATTAAAATATTAACACCAGATAAATGAAGCTCAACTATTTATTTGTTAATCAATAATAAAATTTAATATATTCTTTTAAGGATTATTTTCTTCTTATCATCCTTTCGGCGTTAATCAGCCACAATTATGTGGCTGTGCTAGTTTAAAAAAAATTAACTTCAATTTAAATGTCCCATATATTTATGTTCATATTTTTTTACAATAAAATGTCCTATATGTATGTTCACATTTCTTTATATTTTAATATATTTTCTTATAAGTTCTTCATTGGTCTTCCTCCTTGGACGTAGTCCTTCTTTTGAAATACACACGTTATCGTATATATTTTCAAATTATATAATTTTTAAAATGTTTAGATACTCCCCTCTTTAATAAAACTATAGCATATATATTTTCAAATTACATAATTTTTAAAATGTTTAGATACTCCCCTCTTTAATAGAAGTACATCTCATAACATCCTTTTAGGTCATAAGATGTTTGGGTCCTTCGCTCTTTACGAGAACTAAACATCTTAAAAAAAGAGAATGTCCGTAAACCTAGAGATATGGTTAACATGAAGAGGAGTACGAAATATCTACCCCTTAACAATTATATACCTTATGCGTCTGATATATAGTTAGCCCAAGCCAAAGAATAATGACCAAAACCTTCTTACTAATGCGTAGCCCTATGCTATTATGGAAATTCTATATATCCTTGTACTATGTTTACCATGTATACTTAAACATTTTTTTTTTGGAATCTTTACATTAATTATGGAAATTCTGTATATCTTTATACTATGTTTACCAGTTTATCATTTATACTCAAACATTTTTTTTTAAATCTTTACATTAATTATCAATACCAATTCTATATATCCTTCTACTATGTTTACCATGTATACTCAAACATTTTTTTGAAATCTTTACATTAATTTTCAATACCATGTATACTTGAACATTTTTTGGAATCTTTACATTAATTATCAATTAACATGTACTATGTTTACCATGTATACTCAAACATTTTTTTTTGGAATTTTTACATTAATTATCAATTTATTAATTAGTATGTTGTATGACACATTAACTTTAAACTTTATTTGACATTTTTTATATTTATATATTGAAAATGAACTTTTTAATTAAATCCTTCGTGTTTTTTTAAATATTAGTTTATTAAATTTTAATGAAAATTTTGTACCTTCATTATCTATTTTTCTCTACCAAAGGAAAAGGACATTCCTTTTTATAAGTTTATCACAGAATTTCCATTTCAATATTGAATAAAGTTTTCACTTTAATTTCACTTATAGGTATTTAGCATAAAAACAAAACCAAAGGGGGCCACAACGCATACATTGCAATAGTGAAATGAATAATACTCTCAATGAATGAATGAATCTCCTAGCAAACATCATGCATATACAGAGAAGGAAAGCAGAGAGTGAATGACATTTTGATAAGAATAAATCATAAGTTTTAAATCAAATCATTAGTTTTACAGCCCCGTGGTAGAGATACGAAGGATTTAACAAATATAATTAATATTAAAATAAATGTCCTATTATGCTTTCTGACGTAAATTTAAATTCTTGTATTCAGCTGTAATTATATAGTTATTCATTTATGAGAACTTCAACATCAACTTGCCAATCAAAATTTAAGAGGCATAAAATTTAATCCTGAGTGAACGGAATTACATAGATATTCATTTTAGAAGGAATATTTATAGTGCAACAAACCAGAAGATTCATCACACCCCTTTCTTTATCTCTTAAAAAAAATTGTTGATCTAACTCTTTATTTATCTCTTCTAATACGTTGTTCATCCGAACGCTTTTCATAAACCCTTTACATTAAGGATGAATCTTTTGAATACAGTTGTATGCGTAAAAGATTCTAATTAATAATTATTGATAAAAACATTATTTTGTATCTTATTTGAAGATTATTAATAAATAATTAAAAATTACAATGACTTAATAAAACATAAATAAAACTATTAATAGTACAGCAATGTAAATCTTAAAACATTAATAAAACTAATAATACAACAATGTACACATTAATACATTAGACATGATTAGTGGATAATTATTTTGGTTTGGTTAAGGTAAATTTAAATTTTGATTTATTATATTTTTAAATTTATTTATTTAGATATTTTAAAATACATCAAAATTATCAAAAGTAAAGTTTCTGATTAAAATTTCCCTCAATTAAATTGTATTCTTTTTAGTTTAATAAATAACATTATTTTTTTTTTATTATAATTCTTGTAAAAAAATTGAACAAAATTGTATTAGAATAATATAAATGTTTTATTTTATTTTAATTGATGTAAAAAAATTCAACATAATAGTGTAAGAAGTTTTATATATATATATATATAAATTTAAAAGGTAAAATAAGTCAGGAAAGAAGGAAGATGGGCAATAATTAGAAATCGAAAAGCTATTGTTCGGGATATAGACCAAATGATAATAATAAATAGGATTTTGGGATTGAAATTCTCGTGGCTTTCCATGGTGCAAAGGTCCTATGATAAGTTGGATCACGAGTGATATTGATATTATCTGTCTCGCTGAAACTTGGGAGCATGAGGAGTCTAAGGTCCCTAACATGGAAGGATTTGTCTTGTGATCGGCATGGAACAAAAAATCCCACCATAGAGGGATAGGAGGCATAGCTTGTTATATTAAAAAAAACATTTCTTCTCACATTCAACTTCATAAGATTGGTCCTCTTAATCAAAACATCAATGCTAGGATTGCAACTAAACACGCTACTCTTTTAAGTGATGAATCCAACCATAATCCTTTATGGCTAGATGAGGACCTTGTTTTATCTAATAGCTACAACAAAAGCTCTGAAGACCTAATTGAGAATTTTTTTGGTACTGAGTTGGTTAAGTTCTATAGCTCTCAAGACCTAATAATTTGCAATAGAGTAATGAAGTGGCCAAACTCCAACCAAATGACATGTATTCATGGGCTAGGTAGTAGTGTTGTAGATTATGTGATATTTGATATCCCCGTTTCCAACCAAATAGCAACTTTTGACTTTTTAAATGACCATGAGCCCAACTCTAACCATAAACCTTTAACCCTAACTCTAAAATTTTCCATGCATAGGAGCACCATTGAAGAGAATTATGATAATCAAAGGAATTTACGCTTCGACAAAAGAAAAGTTTACATTTTCTTAAAGGATTTAAATAGTAAATTAAACCTCCTAACTTATAAGGACAACATTGAAGAACTCTATCATAATTTTCCAACTACTTTTTCCACTTCTATTAACAAGTTCTCTTTTGAGGTGTCCTATAAAAAGAATAATAGAACAACCAACCCTTGGTATGACAAAGAATGTAAAATTTCTAGGAAATCCATTAGGGATGCTTCTAATAAGCCCTTAAAACTCGATAAGATCAATATGTACAAAGCCCTAATTAAAAGGAAAAAAACATGCTATATCAATAAAAGGCAAGAACAAATTTCACAACTATACAAGTTGGATCCTAAGAAGTTATGGAGCCAAATTCGAAAACGAAATACTAAAGAAAATAATAGGATTCCCTGAACAGACTGGAATTCCTACCTTAAAAGTCTTTAAGAGTTCCCTAATTCCATGGACACGATTCCTATTGTCCCTACACATGAAGAAGTTTTTTCTTTAGATGACATAGAGTTCGGTGTTAAGCGGCTCGCAAATGGGAAAGCTAAGGAAATTGAAGGCTACCAAGATGAAATTTTTTAAATCAGAGGGCCAATCCTTATCCCTCACATACACAAGCTCCTCAATTTAGCAGTCAAGCAGGGCTTCCCTAAACCCTGGACGCAAAGCCTCATTGTTCCTATTTTTAAAAATGGGGATAGAAACATTCCCTCTAATTATAGGACCATTATGATTAGCCCGATTTTAGCCAAGCTTTATGTAATTATTTTGGAGAAGAATATTAGCATTTGGCTAGAAAGTCATGGTAAAAGAGCTAAAGGCCACCCCGGGTTTAGGAGATATCATTCAACTATGGAGTCTGGACCATCTGGTTACCTTTAGGATCATTGCAGAGGAGTTTCGCAATACTAAGACCAAACATTTTTGTTGTTTTGTTGAATTTAAAAAATCTTTTGACATGGTTCTTAGGAAAAACCTTTGGAATATGTTGGAAGAGATAAAATTGCCTCTCGAGTTGAGGGCTACTACAATGATGATGTATGAGAACGTTATTGCTAAGTTTAAAAACACTGAAGGCTAGTCAAAAGAGATTAACTACAATATCAAAGTCAAATAAGGTTGTCCCTTGTCCCCTACCCTTTTTGGCATATACATTGATAAGTTAGAAGAATGATTGGAAAAAGAAGGTTGTTTCGTTCCTAATCTCACTGGTATAGTCATCAATATTCTTCTTTATGCCGATCATATCGTTCTTCTGGCAAGGAGTCCCCATGATCTTGAAAACCAACTAAGAACCCTCAAGGATTTTTGCTCCAATATGGGTATGAATCTTAATACTGATAAGACTAAGGTCATGATTATTAAATCTAATAAGATCCCTTATGATACCTTTGTGTATGACAACAAAAACTTGGAGTAAGTGTCTTCATATAAATATCTTGCAATTGATATTCACCAAAAGCTCAATTGGAATTACCCCATTGAGAAAATGATTATTCGGGGATGGAAAACTTATTATGGGCTAGAAAACAATTGTAAATTAGTTGATCTTTGGAGTTGGGATAAGAAGAAAATCCTCTTTGAGACTCTTGTTACACTTTTTATTCTTTATGGATGTGAAGTCTGGGGCTGTAGTATCTCTCGTGAATCCTGCAGAAAGATAGATCAAATACACAAGAATTTTATAACCTATAATCTCAAAATTAAAGGAAATATGACCTATCCCATCCTCCTCTTAAAAACAAGCCTCTCCCATGTTGAGATCATGGCTATGACTAGATACCTAATATATAAGAACAAGTTAAACAACATGGAATACAAGAGGCTACCTAAAATTGCTTCAAAATCAAGTCATAACCACCATCGACTCAAGTGAGGATGGCATAAAGACATATGGTCTTAGATAAACTATTGGAGAATCATGGAAGAAACCATTTTGCAGAATAAAGATACTATTAAAAAAAATGTAAAATCAAAATTTAAGGAAAAAATGTGGTGTGATAAAGAGTTAGAGGAAAAGAGAAAATTGAGGTATTATAAAGATGTAATCAACCCTAATCTAGAATATCAAAATTATCTATGTTGTTTTCCAAGTGTAAAGAAAAAAAAAAGAATTACTAAGATAAGAACAAATTCTCACGAGCTCCATAGTGAAACTGGGCATTGGTCAATTCCTAAAACACCATGGGATGAAAGAGTGTGTCACCTTTGTGAAACTAAGAAGGTTGAAGATGAAAAGCACTTTCTCTTAGATTGTCCATCCTATACCCATATTACATCTCATTTTCAAAATATTTATCATGCTACCAACCTTCCTAACCTCTTAACTCAACAAAAGTATGGTGATCCTGGAAAGCTTCTCTTAATGATTTCCGAGCACATAAACAAAATTCTAAAGAATCACAAGTAATCAATTACCCTCTTAAGGACTGATAGACCAATTCGCTCTTAGTGGACGTTAATCATCATCATCATCATATATATATAAATATATATTCAACCTAATAATTTCCAATGGAGTAATGAAGTGGCCAAACGCCAACCAAATTCATTGTATTTATGGCCTAGGTAGTAGTGTCATAGATTATGTGATATATGATATCTTCATTTCCAACCAAATAGTAATTTTTTACCTTGGAAATGACAATGAACTAGACTCTGATCATAGACCATTAGCACTAACTCTAAAATTTTCCATGCACACGATCTCTATTGAAGAGAATTATGATAATCAAACGAAACTACTCTTTCAAAAAAGTAAACTTTACCTTTTCTTAAATGACTTAATGAATTACATCTGCCAACTTATAAGGACAACATTGAAGACCTGTATAATAATTGTTCAACTACCATTTCCACTTATATTAACAATTTCTCTTTCGAGTTGTCCTCTAAAAAATTAATATAACGACCAACCCTTGGTATGATAAATAATGTAAAATTGCTAGGAAATCCATTCGGGATGCTTATAATGGGTCCTTAAAACTTGATAAGATCAATATGTACAAATCCCTAGTTAAAAGTAAAAAAGATAAGTACTATACCAATAAAAGGAAAGAGCACATTTCAAAACTATCTAAGTTGGATCCTAAGAAGTTCTAGAGGCAAATTCTAAACCGCAATACCAAAGAAAATAATGTGATTCCCTTAATTAGCTAGAATTCCTAGACCTTAAACTTATTTACAAGTTCCCTAATTCCATGGACACCATTCCTATAACCGCTATATAGGATGAATATTTTTCTTTTGATGACATAGATTTTGGGGTTAAGCGGCTTGCAGATGGGAAAGCTAATTATATTGAAGGCTACCAATATGAAATTTGTAAAATTTGAGGGCCTATCCTCATCCCTCACATACACAAGCTCTTCAATTTATCATTTAAGACGGGCTTCCCTAAACCCTTGATGCAAAGCCTCATTGTTCCTATTTTTTTAAATGGGGATAGAAACATTCCCTCTTATTATAGGACCATTATGATTATACCTATTTTAGATAAGCTTTATTGAATTGTTTTAGAAAAGAAGATTATCCTTTGACTAGAAAGTCACGGTCAAGGAGCTAAAGGCCAGGCCAGGTTTAGGAAATATCATTAAACTAGAGACCGTGTTTTTACCTTTAAAATCATTGCAGAGGAGTTCAACAATACTAGAACCAACCTTTTTTGTTGTTTTGTTGAGTTTAATTTTTTTTTTGACACGGTTCCTAGAAAAAACCTTTGGAATAAGTTGAAAGAGATAAAATTTCCTTTCGAGTTGAGGGTTGTTGCAATAATGTTGTATGTGAACGTTATTTCCAAGTTTAAAAACACTAAGGGCTAGTCCAAAGAGATTAACTACAATACTGGAGTCAAGCAAGGTTGTCCCTTGTCCCCTTCCCTTTTTTTCATATACATTGGTCCAAGTTAGAATATTTCTTGGAAGAAGCAGGTTGTGTTAACCCTACTCTCAAAAGTATAGTCATCCATCTTCTTCTTTATGCTGATGATATCATTCTTATGGTGGGGAGTGCCCACGATATTGAAAGCCAACTAAGAATCCTGAAGGATTTTTTCTCCAATATGGGTATGACTATTAATAGTGACAAGACTAATGTCATGATGATTAAATCCAATAAGGTCACTTATGATACCATCGTGTATGAGAAAATCAACTTGGAGGAAGTTTCTTCCTACAAATATCTTGGAATCGATATTCACCACAAGCTCAAATGGAATTATAGAATTGAGAAAAGGATTATTGGGCAATGGAAAGCTTATTATGGGCTTGAAAACAATTGGAGATCAGTCAATCTTTGGATTTGGGATAAGAAGAAACTCATCTTTGAGACTCTTGTTATGCATGTCATTCTTTATGAATGTGAAGTCTGGGGATGTAGTATCTCTCGTGAATCCTGGAGAAAGATAGAGAAAATACAAAAGAATTTTATAACCTATAATTTCAAAATTAAAGGAAATACGCCCTATCCCATCATCCTTTTAGAGTAAATCCTCTCGCCCATTGAGAGCACGACCATGACTAGATACCTAATGTATAATAACAAGTTAAAAAACATGGAAGATAATAGGTTTCCTAAAATTGCTTCAAAATTGAGTCATAGCCACCATCAACTCAAGCGAGCATGGCATAACCATGCCTAGTCTTGGCTAAACTATTGGGGAATCATGAAAGAAACCATTTTGCAAAATAATGATACTATTAAAAATATCATAAAATCAAAATTTAAGGAGAAAATGTGGTGTTAGAAAGAATTAGAGGAAAATATAAAATTAAGGTATTATAAGGATGTAATCAACTCTAACTTAGAAGATCAAAACTATCTCTATGTTTTGACAAGTGTAAAGAAAAAAATAATCATTGCTAAGATATGAACAAATTCTCAGGAGCTCTATAGTGAAAATGGGCATTGGTCAATTCCTAAAACGTCATGGGATGAAAGAGTGTGTCACATTTGTGACACTAAGAAGGTTGAATATGAAAAACAATTTCTCTTACATTGTCCAGCCTATACCCAGATCTCAATTTCAAGATATTTGTCACACTACCAATCTTCCTAACCTTTTAACTCAAAAAAACTATGGTGATCTTCGAAATTTTATCTTAATCATCATCATCATATATATAGCATGTTAAAAGGTTTATAAATTAAGTAGTTTTAATCGAACAGTTTGAGTTTCTCCATTTATTCACTTCTCTTGGTTCTATTTAAATGATTGTTTGATTTCTTTAGTTTTTACAATATCAATTTTATTTTTTATTTTTATCAACTAAAAGAAATTTTAACATACTTGTGTTAGAAATTTAATTATTATTATGATGGTAGTGGTGGTGGTTAAAGTTCACTATGACTAAAATTGGACCTCAAGAAAAGTAAGAAATTACTTGAATTTATTGAAAACGTTATTGAGATCTTTGCATTAAGAGAAGTGTGACAAGATCAAAAAATTATTAATAACTAGGTTAGGAAAGTCTATATTGTGAAAAATATTTTGAAATTGAGATATAATTTGGGTATAAACATGAAACTTTAAGAGAAAGTATTGTTTCATGTTGTGGTGTTGTGGGGATTTATAAACACCTGGTTTCACTATGCAACTCATGAGAATTAATTCTTATTTAGTAATATTGAGTCTCTTCCTTATTCTATTCAAAATAAAAATATACTTCTTGTCTTTTAAATTAGAGCTAACCACCACCTTATAATATCTTAATTTAGTAATAATTATTATTTACAATTGTAAGTTAAATATTTTTTAAACATATAGATTAAATTTATATTAAAATTAAAAACTATACTAAAAATATGATGAGTTGTAAACATGGTTACAACTATGTATATAATTTCAAGAAGACTTGGGTTTTTATTGAATTACGTCGAAGATGTGAAAATTGAATACAATTACCACATCTTTATATCCTTTTTACTACATTGTTTATTATGGAGAGTTATGTTCTTATGGTGTGGTGATACAATACTCATAGGAAAGGAGGGTTTTCTTTAAATATTGGAAACTTATACTTGAATTATTTTGGATTTTTTTATTTTATTATATTTTCATAATAAGTTATATATTATAAAGAATCAAGTATATTAGAATTTGGAAATATAAAATAAATATTGTTTAAATTTATTTTTATAAATTAATAAAAATATTAATATTTGGTTGTTAAAATCAAATTTAAAATATAAAAAAAATTATTTTAAATTTATTTTTATAAATAACAAAAATATTAAATGTTTTTAGTTGTTTTTTTTTTTATAAAATAATAAAAATATTAATATTTGATTTTTAAAATCAAATTCAATATAAAAACTAAATATATATTAAATTTATTTTTATAAACTAATAAAAATATTAAATGTTATTTTGTTTAGAATCATTTTCTTTTCAAAAGGATGTTTTTACTATTCACATAGCTCTGTGTCACTATAGGCAAAGCACTTTCTACTAAAGGTTTTGAAAAAATTATGAGAAAGTTTCTCACCTCTAGTTATTTTAATTTAAAAAAAAAATCCATTTTAAACATATCAATGCACTCTGTAATGCATTAAATGAGTTAGGTGTTTGTTATACAATTTTTTAAGTTTAAAAACTATATATAAAACTTACGGGTAACACCAATTTATGGAGTGTCAATGCATTACTTTTATATACAATTCAGGGATATACAACTACCTACATTATTGTGTTAATAAAACACAGGAATATTGGTAAATTAGGTTAAGAAACTTAGTTTTTAAATTTAAGTTTTTTATTTCAAAACAGTTTAAATTTATTACTGGTAGGTTTTATTATCATGACGTGCACTGAGGTTCTTATATAAATAGTGCGCTAACATGTGATTTAAAAAGGAATGGTAAACATAAAACATATTAGGATACTACCAAACAATAATTTCAATTTTACATTTCCGTACTGCCAACCATACCATACAAAAACCAATATTCACCATCAAATCACACCACTGTCTCTGTTCCAAGATGCACCATACTTGGAGCAACACTTAACCATCAAAGGACTTGGTAAATGCAAGCACCATCAATGATGCCTCGTAATATCATCAATGCAACATTGAGTTTTTTATAAAATATCTCCCAGATTTTGGTGTTAAGTGAAGTATATGGAGGGAATGTTACTGTTGCTCTATGAAGTATATGGAGCAAGGTTAGTGGTGTTTCTGTACCTACTGAGTGCCCTATTTTAATGAAATAAAATGAGTTTTTATACTACATAATATGGGGCTTCTTGCTTTCTATGAAGTATCTCACATATTGCTGTTTCTGAACATACCAGACAAATTCAAGTTATTTCTAAGGTGGTTTTAAATTTTCAATAACAATGAAACGGGTAAATTTGAACACACCAATAAAACATAAAAACAAATAAAATTACCTTCATACTACTCTGTATGCCCAATGGAAGTTCTCTGTACGCCGAATGGAAATTATGTATATCCTTGAACTATATAAAAGTGGTTATTATTGTTTACCATGTGTACCTAAACCCTTTTGGAACTTCTCTATAGCTCTGCACTGATTATTCACTTTTTAATTATGGTTATTATTGTTTACCATGTGTACCTAAAATCCTAAAATCTTTTGGAACTTCTGTGTAGCTTTGCACTCATTATTCACTTTTTGATTATATGTGTACCTAAACTCTTTTGCAACTTCTCTATAGCACTGCACTCATTATTCACTTTTTAATTATGCTTATTATTGTTTAACATGTGTACCTAAAATCTTTTGGAACCTCTCTCGAGCATTGCACTCACTTTTTGATTATAACTTTATTGTGTATTAAATAAATATTAGTTTTGGTAAACTCTATTCTTTCTCCTATCTTTTTGTTAAATAAAAAAGACATTCAGTAATTGATATACAATAATACCTTTTTATAATTTTATTTCACTTTTTAATTATAATTTTATTGTGTATTAAGTAAATATTAGTTTTGTTAAAATTTATTGTTTCTCCTATCTTTCTGTTAAATAAAAAAAGACATTCAATGTTTAATTTATAATACACCTTTATATAATTTTATGACAAAATTTAGTCTTCAATTTCAGTTGTGAGTATTTAAAACAATAAAAAATATTCAATCTTTAATATATAATATACCCTAATGTTTAATATAAAATATACTTTTTTATAATTTTATGATAAAACTTAATCTTCAATTTCAGTTGTGAGTATTTAAAATAACAAAAAATATTTAAAAAGTATAAGCTTTTTCCATACATAAAATTAAATTTATTCACACTTCATATTTTCTTAAAAAATCCTCCGTAATAATAATTGATTGTTTGCATATTCACTTCCCCACCATATTGATTCCACTTTGTCTATTTGAAGAAATATAAATCCAACTTTCTAATTCAAAATCCTATATTTAGGATGGCGCGCGCAAGTCGAAAGAGTTGAACGATAATTAAAGCATGAAAGAGGATGAGTGATTGTTAGTTCTTTTACTACCGTTACTTCATTTCGTTACGTTAAACTTTCAATTGACCACTGCAGGCCGTTGTAAGCCTTGCAAACAACCCAAGGAATCAGCCGTGCTTAAAAACAAAACCAAACGGGGCCACAAAGCATATAAAGCAATAGTCAAATCAATAATATTTTCAATGAATGAAGGAATGAATATCCAAGCAGAGATCATGCATGCACAGAGAACAGAGAACGGGAAAAGCAGACAGTCACGGACATTTTAATAAAAATAAATCATTAGTTTTAAATCAAATCAATAGATTTACAGTCAGATTTCTGAAGATGCGAAAGATTAAACAAATATAATTAATATTAAAATCAATATCCTCTTATTATTTTTACTGTAATCACAGTGTAAATTTGCCGATGTGATCAGTATCTAAATTCTTGATTTCAGCTGTAAAGTGCAATAAATGACCCTTTTCCCTCACATTGATACACAGATGATACTATTTTCATGGTTGGTTTACTGACCATTTGTGTTGCAATTCATTTCAAAGTCTTCCATTGTAAATTTCATAATAAGATATTATATTGACCATAATACAATGGAGTTAGAAAAACGAAGATGTTCAAGTCTCAATATTAACTGTCATGCTCTCCCTTGTGGCAGCATAATAAATTTTAAGAGCTCGAATATGTGCTTGGCTTCTTTAATGTAAGTAAACGATCCTTAGAAATTCGATTATGGATGAATAGTTTACGATGACTTTCATTTTCTCCAACACATAAGAGGCTAAAATTTTTTAGGTGTTTTTTCCTCACTAAACTAAAAAGAACTTAGAACATTAACTGCTCTCCCTTGTGGCAGCATAATAAATTTTAAGAGCTCGAATATGTGCTTGGCTTCTTTAATGTAGGTAAACGATCCTTAGAAATTCGATTATGGATGAATAGTTCACGATGACTTTCATTTTCTCCAACACATAAGAGGCTAAATTTTTTTAGGTGTTTTTTCCTAACTAAACTAAAAAGAACTTAGAACAGGAAAACCCTATCATCAAAATATAATAAAATGATGGAATTGCACAGAAGTGAGACAAAGTTCACACAACTTGAATTATGCAAATAAATCGATTACATTTATAAGCCGATCACACTCTTCCTATCTAAGTGGATCTCAAGCCATCTTCAACCCCAATCTGCTTAACAATCAAACAAACTCTAAAACAATATTCTAAGTTTAATACATTCTAAACGTGTCTTCATTATTCTAACACCCCTCTTTAATGAATAAACGAATTTTCTATCACTCCTAGTTGTTTCCTGCATTTTTCAAAGTTCATCTTTCCAAGAGGCTTGGTAAAGATGCCAGCCACATTATCAGTGGTATTGCAATAGATCAAGTCAATTTGCTTTGAATGTATCTTTTCTCTTACAAAATGATGTTGAATTTCAATATGTTTGGTTCTGCATGATAAATTGGGTTGTGTGCCAATTTAATAGAACTTTGATTGTCACATTTGAGAATAGTTGGCCCCATTTGTTTATTGCCAATATCTTCAAGAATTCTCCTTAACCAAACAACTTCACAAGTAGCATTGCATAGATCTTTGTACTTAGCTTTTGTTAATGATAAAGAAACAGTTGGTTGTTTCTTACTACTCTATGACACGAGTCATGTACCTATGTTGAATGCATATCCTGATGTTGATTTCCTGTCATCAGAATTTCTGGCCAAATCTAAATCAAAGTAACCTGTGAACTAAACATCGTAATCATTAGTGTACACAACACCTAAATTAAAAGTTCCTTTCAGATATCAAAGAACTGTCTTCCCAGCTTTCCAGTGACTCTCTAAAGGCTTAGCCATGAATTGACTAAGGATGCTGACTGAGAATGCAATGTTGAGCCTTGTAGTTATCAGGTAGTTCAAACTTGCCACCAGTTGATGATATAATGTACCATTTGCCTCTTTAGATCCATCTTCATTGTACAACTTTGCATTTTGTTCTAAGGGATTTAACATAGCTTTACATTCACTCATGTTCAACCTTTTAAGAATTTATTTTGTGTACTTACTTTGAGTGATCAATATTTTACCAGACTCTCTCCAAACCTCAATTCCTAAACAGTAATGCAATTTACCAAGATCTTTCATTTCAAATTCTTGAGACAACTGCATTTTAATCTCTTTAATTAACTTGCATGCATTGCCTACAATAATGAGATCATCCACATATACAGATATTAAAGCAACATTTCCTTCTTCATCTTTTTTAACGTACAAGTTAGGATCATTCTTGCTTTTCACAAACCTATTATGATATAAAAAGGTATCTATCTTTACATACCATGATCTCGGTGCCTGTTTCAAACCATATAATGATTTCTTTATGTAACATCTCGCTCTGACACATTGAGTGAACTTATTCTTTGAGGACACTTGCTCACAAGTGATCCAAATTATTATGCTATTAAAACATTTCATTTTGATTATGAGGCATTATGGGTTGATGACGGGTTGTTTTACTGCATTGACATAGACAATTGTTATTGACTCGTTTTACTGAGTGTGTAAGATTTTGGACCTCGATGATGCAGAAGGATCGATGGAACCCCTTGGACTCCGGATCGAGTCGGGTAATGTACCATTGGGGTTTGATTGTTTTAGTATGATGTTAGTGCATCTGATTAGATGATATGATATGAATATATTCTGAAATGATTTGTTGATTGTGTAGGCTGACGATAGATTGCCGACCCGACTCAAATATGGAGTAAAGGGGTCATGCATGACTACTAGAGATGTTGAGGGAGAGGTGTGGATAGCAGCCCTGCCACAGCCTACTAGCACTCTCACCGTGGCTCGAACTGTAGGTTAACGTTTACCTAGTTCGAGAGGACCCACAATTCCATGAGGGCAGACTGCGACAGTCGCTCGTGATGATTCTAAGGGGCGTGCAATAAGGCGAGGGCCTTATTCCTTAGAAGCCCTTAGTCTCTCGCAAGTTCACCTGGCATATTATTGACTCCAAGGGTTTTTTATGTCTACCAAGTCAGTCATGAGGTGAGTGGCACCCTTGGAGCACGTAGTGAATCCTAAAGGTCATGTTGCACAAGCAAAATAGATTACGACGAGTGGCACCCTTGGAGTACCTAGTGTGTCCTGAAGGGTACATCACGTTGTTGATGATAGATTAATGAACCTAGATGGCCTTAGGATGAATAACGTGTTAAGAATATATATATATATATATATATATATATATATATATATATATAT
>JASDQU011404007.1:8815-23368 GCA_032191745.1 Picea mariana
ACATTCCATCCCCCTTCACATGTTTCATCCTAGAAACATGAGAAGAAACCATACAATATGACCGGCTAAGCAATGTAGCCAACTGGTACCAAGTACGACCATCCATCCATCCCAATGGAAGTCGAACATGATGTCTATCTACTGCCTTTCCATCCTGATATTACTTTGGATCATGTCGGGGTTGCCATGGGATTGTTTATGTAGCTTGGGCTCTTCCCATAGTGTCAGTAGTCCTCCATGCACCTCTTGATCGGTTTCCCGTCTGGTTCCCTGCTGGTGCATAAATGTGTTGATGCACACACCCTTGCCTTGATGATTGTTGTGTCTCTATATTATGTGGATGGCGATATACAAAAATTGTAGGAATTTGTTATTTTTTCTTCAAATCTGCAACACTTTGTGCCTTTGATTCAATGACCTCCTTAGCTTCCTGATTATGTCCTTATTGTAGTTTTTCTTCATCTCCTTCTGTAGACTCTGCCTCTGATTCAACTTGAGACTCAACAATAACTTCTTTGCTAGCTTCCATGGGCCCATATTTCTTACTGAGAGACACATCCTGCAATGTAATTTTCTTTTTCTTGTACCACAACTTCATAAACTTTTTTTTCACATTAATATTAATGGTACCCACTGATTCTATCCAAGGATATCCCAAAACAATATCCACTTCATCCATATCCATAGCATAAAAATCTAGATGCAACACATATTTATCCATGGTAATCTTCAAATCTTTAAAAATCTGAAAATTTTCACCTTCAACTTGTGTGCCTTGAATATTCTTTACTGGAACTTGCAATCTATTAACCGACTTAACATTGATAAAATTATGCATGCAACTAGGGTTAATAGAAACAATGATATTTTCTTTATGAATACAACCATGAACCTGTAATATAGATTTGTCACATGAAAATAAACTCTTGGCTATCTCTATATCCTTATTTTTTCCCTAAGACCACTTGTCTAACAATATTTTTTCAAATTCTCCATTGGAGAGTGTCATCATCTCTTTATAATCAAGCAATTTCCACCAAATGTCAACATCACCTTGCAATTTGAGATCTACCCAATGGGGCCAATTCTCTTCCTACACTGAATTTATTTATTTAATGAATGCTTCAATACTAGGGACATCACATTTCCCTTTAAAATACATCTTGCTATGGAAAACCCCAAAAATGGAACAATAAGTTACGACAGAAAATCACAGCGTTTTCCGGAAAAACCCTAAAAAATTATTGAATTTAAAATGCTCATAACTTTACTTCTCGAACTCCATTTCGACTGATTGTTTTTTTGAAATTGGGTATTTTTCTGAGAGAAATTCAAATACCCAATTTTTTTTTGTCAATTTCATCTCGTAAAGCTTCATATTTGAACCTGAAGTGTGTCACCCTCTTTCTCTTCCCTATAAAAAATTCTGCAAAAAGAGAAAAAAAAAATTCCCTTCTTTGGGCAAGGAAAGTGCCTTGATACCAATTGTTAAATACCTATACCAGATATGAAAATATACTTCAATAATACCAAGAATAAACAATAAACCATTCACCATAACATGAACACAAGAAATAGAGAAAACCCTTGAGGTGGGGTAACACCATATATTAATTCTTATGGAAGGATAAAACTCCTCAAGCAATCATTGCTTGTACAATAACAATATTATTCACTATGCTTCATTACATTGCTTACACTTATTTATATAACTCTCTCTATATCCTAGGAACCTTGTAGAGAACCTTCTCACATTTATTACATCCAACTACCATAGAGGGCCTTTATCAATATAGTGGACCGAGTCCACCTTGCATTTAATCACCACATTCTCATATATTAAAAGACTTCCACTAATAACACATAACTACATTCCCATTGGGTACCTCCCTAGGTACCCCATATTACCTCTCTAGGTATACTACATAGACCTCTAAGCTTGATGGTTATGGTATCACTTCCTTATATAGTGGTGAAGAGTTTCAAGAGCAACTGCTTTGGAATGCCTTAAGAAAATGAAATTTTTTGCAAAAATATGGCTAATTACAGTAAGTCAATATTCATTTGATGCTTAGCAGACAACAAAATTCAAGTGTAACAATGTTTTGAAGAAAAATATTTCTTTTATATTTCCTTGAAACTGTCTACTCCTGGTGAAATAAATACTTATAGAAATTTCTAGAATTGATTTATTAACAAAATTCAAAAACTATTTAAATGTGTACAGTAGAGAATCCAAAAAAAAATTCAAGAATAAGGGGGGAATTCCCCATCTACTAAGGCCAATGCATTGTTAGTTGACATGACCTATAGAAAATCCTCTTTGGAAATGGGCTTATGATAAAATTTGAGTCGGTGTCCATTTACTACAAAGGAGACTTGTCCATCGTCAATTGTTTTAATTTTTACAACTCCATTGCCATATACAGTGTCTACCTCGTAAGGGCCCAACCACGGGGTGGTGAGTTTTCCTTTAAAGGTTTTAAATCGAGAATCAAACAACAAAGTCCAACCATTAGGTTGGAAGTGTTTCTTCTTAATAAACTTGTCATGCCACTTGCTCCTTTGGTTTTGGACTAATATTGTTCGTTGGATGGCATCTTTCCCGATTTCATCCAGCTCATTCAATTGTAGGGCTCGTTGCTTTTGATCCTCATCTAAGTTTAATCCCAATTCTATGGCAACACGGAAGGTCCTTACTTGGAATTCTATTGGTAGAAGTACTTGTTTCCCGTACACTAACTCATAAGGGGTATGCCTAGTGGTGTTCCTCCAGGTGGTCCGATATGCCCACAAAGCCTCTGGAAGCCTAACAGCCCAATCCTAGTGATGTAATTGAATAGTCTTAGTTAAGATATCTTCCATAACTTTGTTTGTAGATTCTACCTGACCATTGTCTTGCAGGTGGTATGGAGAATATTTACAGTGTTTAATCCCATATTTCTCTGTTATCTCTCTCATCGGCTTGGAAGTGAATTGAGTTTCTTGGTCTGTAACAATTTCACGAGGGACACCAAAGCGGGTAAATATGTCTTCATAGATGAATTCGACAACATAATTTTATGTAGCCCTGAATAGGGCTTTTACCTCTACCCACTTGGTGACATAGTCCGTACAAACCAAAATATAGTTATTTTTATGGGACATGGGTGAAATTGGGCCTACAAAGTCAAGGGCCCATTTTTCAAAAGGTTCTATCATAACTTGGGCATGCAAAGGAATTTCGTCAGCTGATGTAGGTCTTCCTATCCTTTGGAAACTATCACAACTTCTCAAATACTTGGAAACATCTTTGAAAATGCTAGGCCAATAGTAACTTGAATGTAGCACCTTATATGTTGTGCATTTGTCAGAAAAATGGCCTACCACATGGTCCATCATGACAACTTCGTAGTATTTCTGGTACCTCATCCTCTCAGACACATATACGAATAATCAAATCAGGACCTGTGCGAAAAAGGTCATGACCAACCCAAGAGTAATTAGCACTATGTGTAATAATTTTATGCTTTTCATGAGGTGACAAATGCGACGGTAACTTATTAGTAGCTAGATAGTTTGTCATATCCGCAAACCATGGGGTATTAATAGAAAGGAAAAAGAGGTGTTCATCTGGGAAACTATCATCTATAGGGATATCATCATCATCCTCATTTTTTATTCGTGAAAGGAAATCAGCTACCACATTATCCTTTCCAGGTCAGTGAATCACAGTGATATTAAATTCTTGCAATAACAGGATCCAACTAGTCACTCGGTCATTAGTTATGGGTTTATTCATGAGAAATATAATGGAGGAATGATCTATATGTATGAATACTTCGTAACCTGTAATGTAATGATGCAAATTGTTGATAGAATGAACAAATTCCAAGAATTCCTTCTTGGTAACTATGTAGTTTAACTCGGCAGGGGACAAGTTATTGCTCACAAAATAAATGGCATAGGACTGCTAGTCCTCTTTCTTCCTTAATACCCCTCCTATTACGGTGTCAGAGGCATCAGTAGTTATGTGAAATGGGAGAGTCCAATTGGGCCCTCTAAGAAATGGTGCCACATACAACTTATCTTTTAGGGTTTCAAAGGCAGTTTGACACTGCTCAGTCCAAACAAAATCAACATCTTTTATTAACATTCCAAACATAGGTGCAATAATCTTTGTAAAATTTTTAATAAACTTTCGGTAGTATCTGGCATTTCCAAGAAAGCTTCTCACCTCTTTATGAGTCTTGGGGGGTGGAAGTTTGATGATGACCTCAATCATTGCCGGATCGACTTTTATCCCTTCAGATGAAACATGATGTCCTATAACCACTCCCTCAATCAACAACATTTTACATTTTTCATGACTTAGAGATAGGTTCATTTCTTGGCATTTGATAAGGACTTTTTCTAATTTATCTAAGGATTCTTGGTAAGTGTTTCCATAAATTGTGAATTCACCCATGTAGACCTCCACATAATCATGAATAAGATCAGAAAATATCCCTAATACTGATCGTTGAAATGTGGTAGGAGCATTACACAATCCAAATGGTAAGACCCTATAGGCATAGGTGCCCCAAGAACAAGTAAAGGTAGTCTTTTCCTAGTCCTTGGGTGCTATGAGAATCTGATTGCACCCGTTGTACCCATCTAAAAAGGAAAAATACTTCTTTCCAGAAAAGGTATCCAAAACTTGGTCAATGAAAGGAAGAGGAAAGTAATCTTTTAGAGTGGCTTTGTTGAGTTCTTGGAAATCAACACAAATTATCCATTTCCCAGTTACTTTCTTTGGAACCACTACAAGAAGGGATACCCACTTACTGTCGGATATGGGATAAATAAATTCGACATTTAATGACTTTTGGATCTCCTCTTTTACTATATCTTTAAGTGTTGGGTTCATCCTTCTCTAGGGTTTCCTAATAGGTGTTACTTCCCCCTGGGTATATATGTGATGGATGCATGTGTTAGGGTGTATACCCTTCATGTCAGTGTATTCCCAGGAAAATGCTCCTGATTGTTCTTTAAGGATACTTACTATCTGTTTTTGTTGGTCTATATCTAGCCTAGAGTTTATATGTAAAAATTTCCCTGGACTAATCTCATAGGGAATAGTATAAGACATGGCAGACTCATCTATCTCAAAGATAAAATATGTCAAAGATAAAATGAATGGGTCCAATTGTTCCTGAAATTATTCCCCAAACATGTACTCAAATTGGGTAAAAGACTGTGGAAAATCCACACACGTGATAGCAGAAATAAATTGGTTTAACACATTTTTCGTTCTGTGCTTCTGAAGTGCCCATGCATGGTCACTTGGAAATACAGGTTCTTCCTAGTCCTCATTCTCATATGGACATTAAATCCACCATATATTCTCCATGATAGGTTGAGCCAGAGGATATATGGTGAGATTTTGGATAGAAAGTCCATTTGAGATGGTCATTTTTCCCTCTCTACAACCAATAAATGCATTGGTTGTGGCTAACCAAGGTCTTCCTAAAATGACGGGATGGCATTTGGTAGGGTCCTTTGAGTGAATGACAAGAAAATCTACTAGGTACTCCCATGAGACTAAAGTAACCATGATATAACCCTCGTCTTATCTGCTAATTCCAAAATGGTTGGGGTAGGCCGAAGAAGAGGTTGTAATTGTAATTGCTCCAAGTTAGTAGCAGTCATAACATTGATGGCTGCCCCTAGGTCTATGAGAGTGTTTCCAATGGAGACCTCATTAATGGTTATGGTCACTAGAGGGTTTCCTGGGTTCCCATAATTTGCTAGTTTTGGTTGCTCTGATATGTACTCAGAAAATCCTCCTACCAAATGTATTGTAGGAGGGTCCTTTTGCTTCCTATGTGGCTTCTTAATACACAATTCTTTGACTATATTACCTTATATTGGAATGTCCTTAATGGCTTGTAGCAACAGCATATTGACACAAATATTCTTCAATTCATTCAAGATGTCAAATTCTGGTCGGGTGGTAGGTTTCTCGATTACTAATCTGTCTGGATAAGGAGGGACTTTCATAATTTGAGAAGGTTCATTTTGGGGAAGCTTGGGTTCTTGGTCCTTAGGAATAATAAAGTCTTCCCATATAGTGTCATCCATGGGTTGTTTCGTGGTTTCTTCTTCTTCTTCTTGGATGACTACTAAAGGTCTCTGCCTATCCAAAACTTTTCCCGATCTTAGTTGAATTTCCTGTAATGGAACAAGAGTAATAACATATGTCAGGAAGGCCTGCATCTCAACATTGTGAAGAGGCTGAGGGGGATTATTATTTGGATTCAACACTGGTTGTGCTGGTAATAGTGTCGGTCTCGTGGAGCTTGTATTTTGATATTGTAGTGGTTGTTGTTGTGGAATAGGAGGTAAAGGTGGTGGAACAAAACCTAGTAGAAGTTGTGGAGTGTTCTGTGGGAACTGAGGATAAGGATGGTTAGACATAGGGATATGTGGAGCTTGAGGGTTTACTTGGTTATTTACTCCTCTCCATCCTTGAAGCCAAGGATGTTGGTATAGAGTAGACCAACTTTTCCAACATGGTGAGTTCCACTATTGTTGTTGTTGATAATAGGGTGAAACTTGAGATTGTAGATCTGGGTATGCGGGCTAGTTCCTAGGCTTCCATGGCCTCTTAGGTGCATAAGAAGATTCTCTAGGATCTCCACTCCTATATATGGCTAATAAACTGGGCAATGATGGACATTTTTTAGTTGAGTGGTCTTTCGTGTAGAAGCCACAAAATGAAATGTTATCTAATGGGAATTCCCTTGAGGAATGCTTCCTCCTGCATCTTGGGCAATATATGCTCATGGCTACATTTTCCTCCTCATGTTTATTTTTAATTTTGAGGGTGTCCAACTGAGAGCCTATTGTTCTTAAGATATCTATATTGAAGTTCTCTAAAAGGTTCCCTATCTCTGCTCTCATGATACCACCTGAACTAACTAGTTTTAAGTTTCTATTATAAGGGTCCCGAACATTCTTTCTATCTTGGCTCTACTCCTTGAGTATTTTTTACACATTTCACATATTTCGGAAAATGTTTTATGAGATATGTCACCTGATTCCATTAGGTTAAGAATCTCTAGATATTCTCCTGAAATTCCCTTAAGGAAAATATACCTAACTGCATCCTCTAGGAGATCATGGTATTTTGACTTCTGGGAGATATAACCAAATCTTTCCATATAATCTTTGAGGGTCTCGTCTTCTAACTGTTGGATTTTAAAGATGTCATTATGAGACGCATTGGTCTTGCAGTAGTCTTGGTACTTTTTAAGAAATATATCTTTCATGGCTTCCCAAGATCTAATACTGGATTCTCCCAACCCATTGAACCATATTAGTGTAGAGTTTTTGAGGGTGGCAGGAAAGAGTTTTAGTTTCTGGGCATCTTGTACATAGTTGTAGCTCCTACACAAGATGTCGAATTCAAATAGTAAGGTGTTTGGATCTTCATTGTTTTTACCATAAAAGGTAGGTAGTGCTGAGAGAGGAATATTCTTCATGTTGACATTTGGTGTGCTGTCCAAAATTGGAAACCCGAAGGTAGTTTTGGTTTGGTTTCCAGTTTCTTCTTCCTCCCCATGTCTTACATTGTTGTGATCCTGCTAATCATCCATGTTGGTTGGTTTCCAAAAATAGAGTACCTAAATGTTTTTACCTTTGAAGAGAACAAGGTTTCCCTTTGATGGAAAGGTCTTCCTACTGTTTGGATGTCTGGGACTCTACTCAAGCCGATTGAGACTATTGGTGCTAAGGTTTATATGTCATTTTGAGAGATAATTACATTGGTTGAACTACCAAAAACAATATTCACCTGTTCAACGTCTATGATGTCCTCAAAGTTAGGATCTCCTGGTGGTGGTGTAAAAGTAAAGGTTGTATTGTTTGGTTCTGCGAAAGGCTCAAGTGGTCTTGCCTCCTGTCCCAATATGATTGATGCTTCAATTTCTTGTTCTATTGTTATCCTTGTGTTAGTCTTTTTAGAGACTACTTTAGCTCTTTGAGTTGAGCTCGCTCCTGTTTTTCGGTATTGGTCTGTGGATTTTATTAGTGGAACGTCCCTTCCCCCCAAAAGGTTGGAAGGAACCTTGGTTGAAATGTCTGATTTAGATTTAATGTATCTACCTTTTGGGTCTCTAGACCTATTCATGAAAAAAAACAAAAACAAAAATAAAAACTACCATTGGGTTTGGGGGAGCTTACAATAGCAGATGCACAGGTTCTTACCTCTCATATTAAAGTTCCCCCACCACCAATATAATGCTGAGGTCTAGAAATGATTTATTTCCTAACTATTTCATACCTTGAGACAACTCCCCGGCAACGACACCAAAAATGATGGGTGTTCTATATGCACTAAAAACACACTAAAAACCCTCAATTAAATTGTCAACCCGGGGTAAGTAAACTTAGAGTTGTAGAAAAATATATGCCAAGGTAAAAGGGTTGGTAGTAGTATAGTCTAACTAAGGAAGTGGCTATCTAAGGACTAATCTATTCAAGCAAAGCTATCTAATGATCAAACCCTACTAAGAAATTAAAACTGCGTACCCTAAGTAACCTTTGGACCAAGGATCGATGGATAGTTCTAGGAAAACAAATAAAAACCCTACTTAAAGAAAACTAGTTCAATAATAAGCAAAATCAAACTATTTAAGCATAACAATAAGCAAAT
Source organism: Picea mariana (assembly GCA_032191745.1). NCBI lineage: Eukaryota > Viridiplantae > Streptophyta > Pinopsida > Pinales > Pinaceae > Picea > Picea mariana. The sequence continues at coordinate 17,493 of JASDQU011404007.1, forward strand.
AGCAACAACAAACTACTTTAACTAGTCTACTTAAATTCAATAAGCAACTATCATGTGAAATCAAGTAAATGAACAAGCAACTAACTAAGCTTAGAGACAAGTGAATTCTATTCTTAATTCACAACTATTTCTAATTTACAAAAGGAAATCTACTTAATTGAAAGCATTATTATAATAAAATTAATTAACAACTAATCTCTATGATAAACAAACTACTCTTTAACCTACCAAACAAAAAGACTATCTATCCTACAACAACAAGAAACCTATCTTCTAATCTATGAAAACTCAAATATAGTGTTGATGGTTGTATGAATGTCTCTGATGTCTTATAATATCACGATGACACTTAACAATGAAAGATAAATCAAGAGGGATAAAGTCGATATTGACTTCAATAGAAAAGTGAAAAGTGTAAAGTAGGCAATCCAGTGAGAACTTAGCCATTACGGAAATACCATCAATTACCTTGCATATCCATGTGATTATTACTCATGCATTAATCATCAATAGTTACAAAGAGATTATGAAATTCAATTGCACTCTATACTACGTAAAAAAAACTCATAACTAAATTTAATCATTCACTACAAATTGAAATTCCAACCTAGATCTAAGAAAGAAATTGCATGAAGTAAACTAAGCTAGACCTATTTTGACAATTCAAATTGCAAAAGGAGAAATGCTTATAAACAGAAATTAAACATTATTCTAGCATATGACAAGTAAAATATTGAGCAAATTAATTAACAACTAGTTAAGAAAAAACTTAAATAATAATTGAATAAGCAATCTAAAAATCAAAACTAGAACTAATACTATCCATCCATCAGAGCCTTGTTAAAGAAAACGTGAATTAAAATATGTTCTAAAACTCTGTTTTAAACTCTATTTTGAACTTGATTTTAAAAGAATAAAGAAATCTAATCTACCATATAATCACACATAGGGTTAGTTTCTAAGTTTCCAAACTTGTTTCTACAAACTACAAAGTCAGTGCATATTGACAAGATCCTTCATACTGACCTACAAAACTAAATTAAACCAATTAAATTACAAACAACAAGTTATATAACAAAAGAAGTAAAATAAGAATTCATCTACAAAAAATAAAATAAAAAGACATCTACACTATCTAATTCACAAAAAAAACTCATAAGATAGCTACCCAAATTGCTGGTGCCCCCCCCAAAAAGTCATGGTCACTCTTCAAATGCACACCACAAACTTCAAAAAAGTGATTTCACCATTAAAACTAAAAACGCAGGTTTTACACAGTCTGGCAAAACGAAAAATGGAAAAACAGAGCTAAAATTATCTTTGTCTCTAACACATGACTTCTTAACTATTGTATGACCACTGAGGTGGTATTTATAATATTTACAAACTGAGAGGTCAACCATTGGAGGGTCAAACCTCTTCTAAAAATCGTAAATTACATTTAATGATGCCCTAACTGTGGAAATGAAGCGAGCCAATAATCGCCCAACATAACAACCCAAATCAAGTTGTCAAGAGTTCAGTAGTTGGAGGGCATGAGCACGAGCAAAACCCATGTCTCTGATTCACCCATAACTGACTGCCAATACGATAACCGCCAAATCGCCCATCATTTTTGTGCAGGATGGAGTGTCAAATGGAGTACAGGACTGAGTGCCGAAAGTAAAAACAAGCTGCAGTTTTTCCCCGTGACACCAAAAAATGTGAATTAGATCCATGGAAACATAAAAACATAATGAATTACACTCAATATCATCATAAAACATGAATTATTCATAACTGGTGTGGATCATAGAGTTTTGGCACAAAATCTCTTCAAAAACTTCTTCAAAGCATGAAAACGCATATATACATTTGACAAAGGTATCTAATTAATGTTATTGGGTAAATCAGTAGATGTAGACATGAACTAATCCCCCTAGATGCACCTGGATCTAAAACAAAATGAGATGGAACAAGATGCTTTCCCTAAGTTGTGATTATTGAATTTACTACTGAAGGAGGAATAGATAACATACCTTATGAATCGCTTTCTCATATCTTTGTTGTCCCTGCTTCACTCCAGTGCTCTCATGGAATCAAATCTATGATAACACAAACCAACCAACGTGAAAGCAACAATAGTAGAATTCAATGACAACCTAAACATGTGATCAAAGAATCATGTAATAAAATACTAATCATTTTATGGGAAAGAGACATGCCACTGTATTATATTAATGAAAAGTAGAAGATACAACCAAATTGCCTTGATGTTGCAAGTTCCCTTTTAGTGGTCCTTCATTCCAAAACACACATACACTTGCTCCGAAATTTGCATGAAGATAATCTACAAAAGATTGATAGACAAATGGAGGCCTCAAGCATAATGATGAATAGGATTCTTCACACAATCTTCAGCCTATTCTTTCATCAATTCTCTTCTTAATCTTGCTTAACCTTTTCCATGAGAAGCCCATGATTATATAGTAAAAGGTAAATTGGTTAAAGGGATGAGGATGATCCCACCAAATCATAGAAACCAGTAGGATCACAACCATACAGACGCCACCTCACATTCTATAAGATTCCCCTTCTAGAAACTTCATGAAACCTCTTTCCTCTTTTAGCTTTGGAATGCCACCACACCCTGCCTATGTAGCAGCCTGTGGAAATCTCGTGGGCCAGCTATAGAGCAGCCTGCGAAAATCATAGATTTTCGCATTATGTAATATATGTAGCCTGTGGACCCTTTCTAAAAAGAAGTCTTGTAGAGGAGGAAAGAATTTTCTTTTATCAGGCAAAAAGTCATGTTGGGAGCCCGAACACATGTTTGTGAAATCATCATTAGGGTGACCAAAATAATTTGTAACAGAATGCCCCCCAAAGTATGAGGCTGGAACTCATGATAGTCGAAATACTTTGTAAAAATACGTGTGTGTGTCGGGAACAAGGAGCGCACCAATTGGGAACCTACAAACAATCAAGCATGCACACAATATTATACCATGTTTGAAGTAGGCATTCCCATGTTCAGACTATAAATGATTGAAATCATAAGTATAAGCCATGGATACCAATTATACACTATGGATCCATGTCATCAATATTTAACATAGCCACTAGGAATACACTATGGATCTATGTATTGGAAAAATTAGATGCAGACATGGCCACGAGACATACAAAGTGGATCTATGTGTCAATTCAAATCACAAATTCTCCATCACAACCTGGATAAAAAATGATGAGGTCTAGGGTCTTCAATCCCGTCGTCCGTTAGTACGAATATAGCCATGTGATTACAGGTGTTAAATTCGAACATGGTTAGAAACCACTTGATTACCAGTCATTAATGAAAACCGTTAACAAGTGCGAGGGAAATCACCATTGATATCAATGACTCCCAAGGTACAATAGTACAATCTAATGAGTGTGTATAGATGAGTTGAAGTTGAACACTCGATTGAATCTCTCAATTAGGGATCAATGATGTAAATCCACTATCGAAAGTGAAGAAACCTGTCATTGAGGCATGCAGTCTCTAAGGAACTAAATGATTTCTAAGTCTTATTCCTAGATAATGAGTGGAAGTTGACAAGAAAAGACTCATCACAGGAGGGCCTTGATGTATCCCCCATCAAATGACATGAAATAAGTAACAGATTTAGGGTAGAGAAAAGTACGAACATGATATGAAACTGACACAAGGAAGGTCGAGATGGTAGGAATTGACAATTGCAGATGGTCAACTCAATAGAGGGTTTGGTTGAACTTCTCTTGAACATATAGATGGCACAACACTGGTTTTGGAAACATTGACTCAAAGATGACCCAAGATATGAACTTGCATAAAATTAGACGAGAGACAAATGGATTTCCCAACCCATATTAAAATGATGAAAGGAGTGCCATGTTCAAGAGAAATGCTTACTGCCACTAACACAAATACAAAGACACATCTCTTTCCCAAATTCCCCCCCACCAATTCTGGTGAGTACCTCTTTATTTTTACGCAAGCTTGAGGGGGATAACTTATGCTTGTTGATGTAATCTCATCCTTCAGACGAATCCCTCAGAGTATGTTTTACGAACCCTAAGAAGGAGTGGTTTGGTCCCATGTGGGTCTTTTGATGTTTGTTTAACGAGTCCGAAGATAGAAACATCAAGGTTTTCTCATATTTTGAGAGTCTGAAAAACACTTAAAGAGAACTCTCCCAGTTCCTTTTTCGTAAAATAGTTCGATAGGACCGAAAAAGTGATAAACTATCACCCATCAAACGTTTTCTTCAAATACTTTTATGAGCGTGAAAAGAATAAGGTCACTCGACAATATTTTCATTTTTATGGAGTGCGAAAAGAGCTTAAAGGTTACTCCGTAAGTTTCATTATTTTCATGTTACCATGATGAGTACAAAAAGACGACAAAAGTATACTCAATTACATTCTCATTGATTTTCGAGCACGAGAACGAACAAAGACTAAGCTCGAGGTTTTTCTTAAAAACCTTAAAAAAGTAATCGTACATGAAAAAGAAAAAAAATTCATAAAAACTGTCCATACTTCATTGTTCGGAACCTTAATCTTCCCATCTATGAGAAACAAAACACTCACGAGACCATTAGGCTGGAAGGTTTTTGAGAAAACATATTTAAATGATATAAAATATTTTTAGAAAAAGTAAAAAAATGAGATAAAAAGGGGTAAGAACTCATTTTCACTATTTCATTTGTATTTGGTCAAAAAATTGCCTAAGATCCCCTTTTCACCTCATATTTTGGCAGTCGATTGCGGGGATCATAGGCGATCATTCGGAGAATGGTTTGCGTGAAAATGGTGAGCACCTCATCTTCTTCCTTTTCAATGGTTTAAAATTCATTTCAGTGGTTTAAAAGATGATTTTTTGGGCAAAATTTTGGGCCGTAGGCGTGCACTGGGGCCACCGCAAGTGCCCTATATAGGGGCCTGCGGAAATCAAGGATTTCTGCAAGTTCCCAATGGTTCACTTGCAGAAACCCTACTCTGTAAATAAAACCCAATCACAGCGGCCGAAAACCCAAAAATAAAATGATGCATTGGACCAAAAAGAATTCCAAAAATCATGATTAAAGGTGCTAACTTCTTTCTTTCATCTCCATGCAGGTATTTGGATTGGAAAAATGTTGGAGTGGAGAGAAAGAGAGCATGAACATGATGATGCAATGGCTTTGAATGATTTAGGCACCATAAATTTCCTATGACAGTGTGGTTTGTTAAAGTTCTTCAAGATCCAGGGCATGAGAGCCCAACTGACACTGTTGGAATATTTGGTCCATATGTGGGACGTGGACCAACAAGTATTTCATGTGGGTGTCAATGTGATTTCCTTATACATATAAGATATTTACTTCTTGACAGGTATATCCCATTGTGGGGTGAAAGTGACCTTAACAGGAGGTCGAGGTGGTGGTTTGTCAATGAGTGAATACATTAGCCACTATTGTGAACCTGAGGCTGAGCGGCGCAAGGGTAAAGTAGCTATAAGAGGGGTTCGTGATCTGACTCTCAGAACCATAATTTTCACCATTGCATGGATGGTAGGGAGTTCTTCCCCACACATGGATATGTAGAGCTACTTTCAGTATGCCATTGAATGCACCGAACCTCGTGTGTTCAACTAGTGTGATGGTCTTCTCAGCAGCATGAAGAGATAGTTGACTAAGAGTAAAAATGGGGAACTAAAGCAATTTGGGTATGGATCCATTTTGTTATATTCCTTCCTAGAAAGAGTCCCTCACTTACGCCTGTAGGTAGAGTGGAATATACCAATGCCATGAGATCCATGGATGAAACGGTGGTGTGATCTCATGTCCCAACACGTAGCGGGTCCCATTATTAAGTATAACGATACATTTTTT
>JASDQU011404007.1:23468-47706 GCA_032191745.1 Picea mariana
GGAGTGCAATTCGGAGCGTGCAGGGACAAACGTCGGTTAAAAGGTACTTCTGTTACTCTTCCTTCTCATGCATTAGGCTTAGATAAATTCGAAAGAAATTCAGTGTCCATGATAAGCACTTTTCTGTCTAGGGTTAAGGTCAAGCCTTAGAGGTCGATCTACTTGTTCGCAGGCAGATTTTCCTACAACAATTTCTGCAAAGTAACTTTTCTCTCAAAGTTGAATACTTTCTCTCTCTTTTTCCATAGCTCAAAATTGTGCTCTTATAGCCTCCAAAATGCAACTCAAGGGCTGAGTCGGAATGTTTCTAGTATATGGAAGGCCAAATATCAGAGATCATTTTTTGTGACATGGAAACCCGACCTTATTTTTTATTTTCTAGCACAAATCTTGATATACGCGAGCTGTAGTGGAGCAACAAGCATATACACATCTTGAAAAGTAGTTAGGAAGCATATATGTGGAAAAATATATAATTTTGGTTCTGGATTTATCAAAAAAGGGGGTTGATAAGTCTGCATAGGGAAATGGAAAAAGGCCCTCTGTGAAAGATAGCAATGGTGAGGCAAATCTTGCTATAACATATGCCCCCTAATGTGTGAGATCAGAGGAGTACCTGCGATGTCCAAAATACATTGTAAATAACCCAGAAGTGGAGTGGTAGAGAACCAGCTAGATGAACTCAATTGCTCATTACATTATGTACTGACTTCGCATACATGAATTCCAAAAATACAATGCAGATAAATGTGGAAAATATACCAACAAGTGTTCATGGCCATGAGTAGGAAAATATAAGTGCGGTTACATGCCAATAGCTATCATAGTCACGAACAAGGCCCAATGAAACCAGTCTTAAAATCAATCTGAAGATATCTGTATGCCATGGAGTATAATCTAATCTCCCATGATCACTGAAGTCAAATAGGTACTGGTCTGATGAAATGGAAGAAACAACTCAGGAAAGTTGTGTCTACAAAGTGATGTCTTCAAGTCTTCAATACAATCCACCAATGGTGCAAGTCTACATCATGTGAATAAATGAGTTTAGGTCGAACACGATGAGACATATTTTGATTACCAGTCATTGAGGTATACCATTAACAAATGCGAGATAGCCTACCAATGATAAAAGTAGGTATCAAGGCACTGAGTACATCTCTACAAATGGGAATAAAGGAGCTGGTGTCGAACATTTGAGAGATCCATTGATAAGGAGACATTGATTTATTCCCATCTGTCAATGGCGAGAGAGCCTACCACTAATGATTGCAAACCTCAAGGTACTCATAAAACTCTAAGTATTGTATCCATAGTACATGAGCTGAAGTTGATGGTAAGAGACCTGCTGAAAGGAGAGTGTTGGAGCCGCCTTTTTCGACTAGTTTAAGTGTAATTATTATAATCAAAGGTTGGCCATTTAAGTTGTCTTTTACTTCATGACCTTTACCTATTGAAAATCTCAGTAGTCCCAATATGCAAAGTGGCGATGGTCGTTGTACTCCTAATTCCATTTCCATTTAACCGTTGAACGGGATTTTTCACTTTTCTTTACCTCGGGATATCGCATTTCGGGAGTTACAAGTCACACTGTTTCTAAGCCTCGATGCCCAAAGTTGTGAAATAAACTTGAAAACTTACCCAGGTTAGTGACGAGAGTAAAGTTCCTTAAACCTTAGTTAAGTGCTGTCAGGATTTCACGTCTCGGCATTTTTCCTCCCCAAAAGTCTCACCGTCATAACTTCGATAGGCGAAATCCTGAGACATTTGCAAAGGTTACCCAGGTTAGTGTCAGGGGTGAATAGTTTTACCATAGTTAAACTCTATCAGGATTTCATGACTCGGCATACGCTTTTCCAAGAAACTCTACCTTCATAGCCCCGAGTCGTGAAGTCATGATATTAATTAAACGTGATTAATTAAACACTTAATTTGGATTACATTTTTTCTTAACTAGATCGCATCCTCGCGATCTCGGGTGTTAAGGGATCGAAAGCTAGAAGTAAAATCTCCTGATACGGTGAACGCCGAAAAAGGTGATTAACGATTAAAGAAAGTTCAAATTAAAAAGTTGAACCATATTAATCAGTACATTAATACAAATTTTAACGCACTCTATTTATGGATTAATTTTAAAAGTTTTGTGCCAACTTGTGTCACCCGTCAAAATTTATGGCATTTATTTGAAGTGATAGGTAAAGAGGTTGTTTTTATGGAAATATATTTTCCCAAAAAATGATTTGACCATTCTGTTCATAAGGACAAAAGGGTTTTAAATGGTCAGGATGTAGAGTTCTTTCTCTCATTATTTCAATTTCCATTTCTATCTTGCGCAAAGAGGCTTCTCTCGCTGAGCTAATTTCTGTATGTATACACATTTTTACTGCAGGAGAACTAATTCAGAGTCCTCTATCATGGCCCCACGAAAATATTCCAAGGTGAGTGCTGAGAGTTTAGGGTAAGGCGTGGATATTGTTTCTGATACTTCGCCCTGAAGTATTGATTCTGTCAGAACCTGGTCATATGTCTCTGAGGTTCTGTAGTCCGAATTGGTGAACTGTTTAGACGATTCCAATGATAATGAGAGAGATGACTTGGCCACCAAATACAATATCGTCATTCAATTAGAGATGCATAAGGTAGCGGCTAGGCCACGACTCCTTCCATATTATGATATGATCCGATGGGCATTGGATCATGTGGATATCCCGACCAGAGCCATTATCAGCGAGTAGAAAGTGACTGTCAGGACTTTTAGACCAGAACAATTGCAGGTGATGTACCAATTGCCACCCACATAGAACTTATCACACAATGCCGAGTTTCTAGAAAGTTTTAAGCAGAAGGAATGCGAGCAATATGGTAGAAACTTGTCTGATATGATCAAGGATTGGGTCTCACACCCCGCAAAGTTCAGGGTAGACGGTAATGGAGTTTATTCAATCTCTTCTTTGGAACCACAATTCAAGTACATATCAATGATGACCTGCAGATTGTATGGGACGGAGGACACCACACATTTCTTTCTCTCGTGGGTGACTCTGATTCATACAGTCGTTGAAGGTTGTTCCTTTGACTGGGCCAAGCTGTTGTCAGATAGTTTAACCAACTGTATTACAAAATATCGGATGCAGAAGGCAAATGGAAAGGCCGCTTCATTTTTTATATCCGCATATATCATGGACATTGTTTGTTTCATGATAACTTTTCTCCTAATGAGATGGAGCTGGACTCCATTTGATGCTAAGCATATCCATGTTTTCCATTCAAAAATTTGGGAGGATAAGGTCACAGACTTCGTATACGAGATTTTCAATTAGGTAATGGTGTTGATGCATGTCGTCATCTTCGGTAATCCACCACCCATAATTTCAGATAGCATCATGGACAACTTGAGAAGCGTGGTTGACTGGTACGTCGAGGCAGAATTTTCCTATATCATGGTTTTCTGCACTTTTGTTCCTCCATATGCTCTACCATTATTTATACCAGATAGGATGGTTTGTCTCGAAATCGCTAGGCAAACTGTGATTAGTGGCATAAGCAAAGAGCTTAAAGGATTTTCAAAAAAGGTATGGACACCCTTCCCCATTCATTTGAATGCCTATTCTTTATTAGATTTCGGACACACGAAGGCTGAGGCACTAGCCTTGGAAAATATTAAAATCGTCCACATTGAGTTCAAGAAGCACGACCCACATAGGGTCGTGAGTAATCACCTGGCTAATTATGGCCTTAAAAGATATGAACACGATAATTTGCCTCATGATGATATTTTTCGAGGCACAAGATCCTATGCAGAGGTCTTGAGTCGGATACAAGCTTTTTTGCTCGAAGGGATGGCCGATTTTTTCAAATCTCAGGAACACCAGTGGAGTTGCCTGCCCCCGATCCTACAGGGTAAGAACCCAACGACCGCAGATGTACAGTAAGTGGAAGCCAAGGACTCCAAAGATTCAACACCTGACAAAGAATAACACCAGGAGAAGAAGAAGAAAACTTGGGGCCCGAAACAAGAAGCCAAGACCCCCAACACTACAAGAAAATCAACCTCGGTTGTTACTCCAGGGAAATCATCCAAGAATATCAGTAGTCCTATTGTTTCTGTTACCCCCCTACAATCCACGAAAGGGGTCCCAAACACTGGTTGGATTTTCGGCGAAGAACTATCGCCCATAACAGTGGAAGAATTGCCTCCGAATGAATTTTTCTTTGATAAGAAGAGAAATGCCATTGTGAAGCAAGAGCTTTATCAAGAAGAAGACAAGGTAGCTAAGAAATTTAAAATCTTAGCTGATGGAAAAGATATGAAGAAGCAAGAATTTGCAACTTAGATAGCAGGGACATTGGGGGATTTTGCTATGGCCAACCAATATTCTGTCGAGTCCCTAAGAGATCAGTTGAAGTGGAAAAACTGCTTAATCAAAACTTTGGAGGCTAAACTAGCTATAACAGAGAAAGTTGCCAGAGATCAGGAAAATTCAGATATAGAGAAAGCTAGAGCAGCTGATCAAAAGGAAATCGAGTGGCTCAAAAATGATCTCGAACAAACACAGCAGGGGGCCTAGACCAACCAATCACAGATGAGCCAGCAAGAAGAATTTATAGAGAAGCTACAACCCAAATTAAACTTCGCCGAAAGCCATATGATAGATATCAGGATATTCCAATCCCAAGCCATAGAAATCCGAAAAAGAATATCGACTGCACAACAAGGTTTGCTTGCTAAAGTGGAAACTATTCAAAATCACTGCCAACTCATTGATCAACCATTGGAAAACATCTCCTCCAGAGAAAAAGAAGCTGGGGCAGCTTGGGTTGTTTTCCAAGAGACCGTTATAACCATGACAAAAAAGGAAACGGGCAGTAATTCCAGGCTCTCCATCCTAGAGAAGACACGAGGTAACATCTTGTTGAAGGCTTGGGAGCATAACATATCAGAAGGCAAAAAACGAGCTAAAGAGGTAAGAAAATTGTGTGAAGAAACTTTTGGCTTCATAGATAGGGGGGTATTGAATCTCGATAGTGAAAACAGCAGTGAGGCATTGGGCCAGATTAATATAGCCAAGAATCTGCTCAATATCAAGGAAAATGAGGAAAGAGAATTAGCTAAAATATCACAGGTAACGTAGACGGATATAATCCAAGTAGATAAATGGCTAATAAAACCAAGTGTACATTTATGTTCTATCAGCACCGAAGATCGACAGGTAGAAGGGAAATTGCCACAATTAGTAAAGGATTATTACACTTTTGAGGAAAATAATCAAATAGAACCTTCTAGGTTGATAGCCCAACTGGTGGAGAAGTGCGTCACTTGCACCAAGCATGCAAAGGGGTAGGTTTTGGGTATCAAAAAATGACAAGTGTCTTCCTGTTATATTTTCAGAACTCGAAGAGCAAAGAAAGGAAGGTGTTCCAGTTGCCTGAAAGAAAGACAGAGACAAAGAATTGAAACATCTAATCTCCTCTTTTTGTAACCGAAAATACTCCTGGAACATTTGAACATCCAACATGTAGAAGTTTGTATAAATATGAAATTAGAAGAAAGAAACAAGGTTGGACCTTTTTGGTCTATTGTAATAGAGACTATCTCCTTTTGAGAATTAATACAAAGCAATCTGGAGACTCCTGATTCCATCAAGACTATGTTATGAGTTTGTTTTCTCTGTGATTTCATATTCAATTTCATTTCGCTTATATATGTCTGATGAATGTTTCATTACAATTTAGTAAAACCTCTACTGTGGTGATCAATTTTTAGCCATCTATATCGTTTACAGTTTTTCCTCTGTATCGGCTATTAGCAGGTACAAGACCTGTGAACCTTTTAGATTGTCATACTTTATGCTTCATCATATTCCTTCTTATCTTATTTTCTTCTTCTGTTTATAGGGTTAGATTCTCCCTTGATAGGAGCCTTGCATTATAGATAGCTTAATGTTTTTCTCACATTTCACACACCATTTATTTAAAATATAACTCAGTTACGGAAAAAGGCCTTTGGTTTGCATTTTATCCTTAATATTGGATTCAAAGTTCTCTTTTATAAGATCAAATTGATACAACATCAAAAACCTCGAACTCACTTTTAGTTTACTATTCCTCTATGACTGTCCCCATTGTAAGACAACCTAATATTGAACCCAGTTTATCGTACCAAACCCATATTGCCTTAAACCTTTTCGATACTATACTTAAAATAGCCAACACCGGTAGAACTTTAGCGTTCATGGGTCACGATTGAACGAGATATAAACATTCAGAAATAGTTGGAAGCAAGACAACGACAACCTAGAAATCAGCCTTAGCTTCCTTTCCTGAAGGTTGACTCTTCTCCTTGTTTTATCCTTTGCTCACTTTTGGATGCCTAGACACTGTACTTTCTTAAGCCTTAAGTACAGACTCTGGAACAACATCTTTCTGGCACCATTGCTAAGGAACGAAGTTACGAAACCTTTTCCCTGGGAAGAACAACATTTTTCCAAGCTTCACCCTTTGATAGTGAACACCTTATAAAGGATTGTATTATATTTCACTTGGCGACTCCACATTTAAATAAGCTGGCATCCTATCGAAGGAACACCAGACAAAACCTGGAGGGTAAACAAACCACACCCATTTCCGATCCCGAAAAAATACTGAAAGTTAGAGGTTCCCTTAAGCCAACCACTGCAGTCTACCATCTTAAGTGCCCACAACTCAATACCAAGAGTTCCTTTGAACCTTCAACTTCGCACAACCCCCTCCTTGAAACCATCAACCCAACTTTAACTCTCTTTGAAGTTAAAAGTGAGATTCATCTGACAACCTTTGGCGTACACAAAGGTAAAAACCCCGCAGTGAATTTATCAGAGATTGATATCCCGCCAACTCTTCAGTTAGACTTCCCGACCTCACCGAGTCTCGAAGAGTATACCATATACTCAAATTTCACACCCGTGGGTTCCCCTGATTACATCTCTTGCAAATCCGAGGATCCGAGTCCTCGCATCTCTTTTCACCCGTCTTCGCTTTTCTCATCTCTCAAAGAAGCTAGAAATTTTCTTTTAGTCTTCCAGAACCCTCTATATAACACACCTTTTCCCTACCAGGTAGTACCAATGGCAGCCGCCGGAGGAGGAGGTGGAGTGGCTCCAGGAGGAGGAGCGGGGGGCCAAGAACCTCCCCTGCCTCCCAGAGTCTTCACTAAAGTAGTTGTGAGATATGCACCTTTGGTCCTACTCGTCCCTCTTCATGACCTTCCTGAAAATTACATTAAAAAATTACCTAAATTTAGGGGAAGGGGACTTGACCACAGTCAAACATATAAACTTCTTTGATCAGTCCACCGATATCCTAGGCCTTGAAAATGAAGATGTATATTCGAGGTTGTTTGTTCAAACTTTCGAAGGACAGGTACGAACCTAGTTTTGAAGTCTACCCGCGAGATCAATATTATCCTATGATGCCTTGGAAGACACTTTCCTTAGACAATGGGGTGAAAGGAAAGACCATTTATATTATTTGACAGAGTTCGGCTCTTTAAAGAAAAAGACTTCAGAAACCGTTATGGAATCCATTCAAATATTTAACAAATTATATAATAAGATCACGGTTGAATTTAAACTGTCCCAACCCGCAGCCAAGGTGACCTTCACAGTAGCCTTCGAGTCATAGAAATCGAGTCTAATATGATGGCTTCTAGCAAGTTGAAAACCAATATAGAAATGGGAAACTGAGAAAACAAATGTTTTAGGGAACAAGCGGGACCATCAAGGTCAAATAGATCCATAGACGACAAAATGGATGATATGGCTAGGATAATTAAGGAGTTATCAAATAAAATTTCTAGAATGGAGCTAGATCAATCCAAAGCCGATCCTTTCGTTAAGAGGGAATTTAGAAGAAACCCTAATCCTCAAAATCAACAAAGGCAGGTTAAAAATGAAGACCAAAAAATTCAAACCCCTTTAAAAAATGAAAATTTTGTAGGAGGAAATGACCTGCAAGATTTCGAAGATTTGGATGAACATGTGACCAATTTAGGTGATGACTGTACACAGCCTTACTTAACGAAAGAAGATTACAAGAAGTCCTTGAACACTCTACAACCTTCAAATAAAGATGAGGACATAAACAACACCGATTTCGTTGTATGTCAAGAAACGACTGATTCTATAATGGCTGAGGTCCAACAGAGGTATAACTTGAAGTCTAAGAACAGAGCTGCGTTGACTCTTCAACCCAAGAAGATTCTCCCTAGGGGTGAAGTATATGAGCCCACCTCGAAAGAGACCGATACATCTAATAGCAAAATGAAAGGGGAAAACTTGTTAAATCCCATAATAAAGGAGGTTGAGACCTAAACAAAGGAAACCAAGACAGCTGAAACACATATACCGACAAATAAACTCATGGGTGATAAATTAGCTCAAACAACTAAATTAGAAAAGAAAGAGTCTGGGGTTTCAACCAAAGAAACAGACAAAGGTGGTGGAGGGTTCAGCCTTGAAAATGAGATAAATAAGATAAAAATACCAATGCCTTTGGTGGAATTAGCGAAGAATCCTACATATCGGAAGCACATGACCAAAGAAATAGGTTTTTCAGAGCTAGAAAGTCACTTTGAAATGATAAACTTGGAAGATGATAAGCCCAATATCACTTTTGGTCCACATTTCGAGGGTGCCAGAGACACCATAGCTCCTTTCTATATCACTCTAAATGTGCATAATCGACTGCTGCATAATTGCATGCTAGACTCTGGGACCTCACATAATGTGATGCCCAAAACTATTATGGATAGACTAGGCCTCAAGATCAGCAGGCCTTATGGATATCTCTACTCTTTCGATTCAATAAGAGTTAAGTGCATGGGTATGATAAAATATTTAGTAGTCACTCTTGCATAGGTCCCAATGAAAAGAGTCTTGATGGTTGTGGTTATTGTCGATATACACCCGAAGTATGGCTTACTGCTATCTAGGTCGTGGGGAGCCAAACTTGGTGGGTCTCTCCAACTAGACATGACCTACACCACAATTCCTGTGTTTGGTGGACAACTTACTCAGTTATACAGGGAAAAGAGGCTAGACTACACAGTGAGTGACCCTCAAAATCCTAACAATTTTCCTGTTTATATTGCCGATCAAGATCTAGGAAATTGTATACTGTCTTTTGATGATGATGTGAACAACTATGCAGAAGAGAATTGCTTAGAAAATAATGAATAAGGAAAGACCTATAAAAATACGTATAGTACTGGGATTTGCAAAATGTTTTTTGATGGTGCCCTGTTGTGTGAAGGAACGGGTGCAGGAGTACTTTTTGTGGCACCTAAAAATGATTTTGTTATCCCTTTCTCTTACAGGATTTAGTGGGATATAGACTACAAAAATAATGTCTGTGAGTATTAAGCCTTAGTCTTAGGGTTGGAAGCTGCCAGGAAGTTGAACATAAAGAACTTGGAAGTTTATGGAGATGCAGAGTTGATAGTAAAATAGATAAATCGGAACTACCAGGCCAAGCACCCAAGATTAAGATCTTACAGAAACTACGCCTGGGACCTTATGGAAAATTTATTTTCATCAGTAAAGGTACATTTCATCCCCCCAACTAAAAACCAACGAGCCTATCCACTGGCCAAAGAGGCTTCAACTTTCGTACCTCCCACTTCTTTCAAATTAAAGTACCACATAGAGGTAAGGCATAGACCATCCATACCAAACAATATACAACACTGGCAGGTTTTTGAAGATGATGAACAGATAAAAAAGTTCCTAGAAATGGTAGGTGATTTCTCTGAAACCCACATTGACCAGGAGGACCAAAATGATCATACCTGGATTATGCAAGAGAGAGAGGAGCCTCAAGAGTTTCGAGAAAAAAATTCTGACCATCGCATGTTGGTTTTAAAAAATAATCAAATTCCAAAGGGCCTAATCTCCCTGGAAAGACTTTTCGATCAGAATGACATGCCCTTAAAATCCACTCTACAACCCCAACCAGAGGAGGTTGAAGATTTCAACGTAGGGACAAAAGAGGATCCTAGGATGGTGAAAATATCAAAGTACCTTCCTCTTGAGGTAAAAAACAAGTATAAAGATTTGCTCGCATGGTATAAAGACATTTTCGCTTGGTCTTACAAAGAGCTTAGAGCCTATGACACTACTGTGATCGAACAAAAGATACCTCTAAAGCCTGGTGTCAAACCCTTTAGATAAAAACTTAGACAAATCAACCCTATCTTATTACCCGTAGTCAAAAGGGAAGTTAAAAATCTTTTAGACACGAAAATAATAGCACCACTTAGATACTCCGATTGGGTAACAAACCTGGTCCCGGTTAGAAAGAAGAATGGGGAGATTACACTGTTTGTTGATTTCAAAAATCTAAATAAGTCTTCCCTCAAAGACAACTACCCTCTACCTAAAATGGATCACATTTTATAAAAGTTAGTTGGGGCAAATAGGATGTCGATGATCAACGGTTTCTCTGGGTACAATCAAATTTCCATAAATGAACAAGATAAAGAAAAAACAACCTTCACTACACCCTGGGGTACATTCATGTATGATAAAATGTCTTTCGGTCTAATGAATGTAGGTTCCACCTTCCAACGTGCTATGGATATCGCTTTCATCGATGAAAGAAACAAGTTTGTGGTTATCTATCTCAATGATCTAATCGTTTATTCTAAAACTGACAAAGATCATTTAATACATCTCAAACAGACTTTCGAAAAATGCCGCAGGTTTGGTCTGTCTTTAAACCCCAAAAAGTCTCACTTTTCCATGCAATAAGGTAAACTCCTGGGCCATATTGTGTCCCGAGATGGAATTAAAATTGATCCTAGCAGGGTTCAAGCTATATACACAATAAATATTCCTAGAAATGTAAAGGAAATTCAGTCATTCTTAGGAAAGATAAATTTTTTGCGGAGGTTTATCCCAAACTTTGTTGAAATTGTGAAATTGATCATAGGTATGTTAAAGAAAAACAACGAAGTGAAATGGACAGCAGAGGCCAAAGAATCATTTGCATGTATCAAGAAGGTTATAAGCGAGGCACCTGTACTGGCAAGCCCTGACTATCTAAAGGATTTTCTCATTTTCTCGTTCACCTCCGAGCATACAATTGTCGCAGTGCTCTTCCAGAAAAATGAAGGTTTCGAACAACCGATAACTTTTTTCAGCAAAAGTCTCAGAGATGTGGAACTCAAATACGATATAATGGAAAAATAAGCATATGTTATGGTGAAGGCATTAAAGGCTTTCATAAATTATGTGTTGCATTCCAAGATAATTGCGTATGTACCTACTAGCTCTGTAAAAGACATTTTAGTTCAGCCTAACAGTGATGGCAAGAGGGGATGGTGGCTTGCTAAAATTCAATAATTTGATCTGGAGATAAAGCCGACGAAACTAGTAAAGGGTCAAGGTTTGGATAAACTCTTAGCTGAATCAAATTTCAGAGCCCTCAGAATAAATAGCCTACAGGGATGTGAATAAGGTAAGGATATGAACGAGCTATATGAGCAAGCAAGTGAAATCAGAATCGAAGAAAATTCTACATCCTCTGATTGGTACAAAAACATAGTGTCCTACCTACTGACTTTGAAATGCCCGAGTGATTTATCCCCATCCAAATCTAGGACGCTAAAACTACATGCAGTCAAATACTGTATATTCGAGAGTCAATTGTATTGGAAAGACCCACTTGGCTTCATGTTGGTTTGTTTGGTTGAATCTGAAACAGAGAAGATCATAAGCAAATTCCACGAAGGACTATGCGGGGGACATCATGCTTGGAGAGAGACAACTTATAAAATCCTAAGGGAAGGGTATTATTGGCCTTAAATTTTCTTAGACGTCAATGCCAAAGTCAGGGCTTGCAACCCTTGCCAATTGTTCGTAGGCAAGCATAAACACCCAGTGCTACCATTAGTCCCGTTCAAAACAGAGGCTCCTTTTCAGCAGTGGGGACTGGATTTTATAGGCGAAATTAACCCCCATTCCAGCGCTCAACACAAATGGATCCTAACCACCACAGATTACTTCACTAAATGGGTGGAGGCTATTCCAACCAGAAGGGCAACAGATTCGATGGTAATAGATTTCCTAGAAGAAAATATTTTGTCTAGATTCGGCTGCCCCTGAAAGATAGTCACAGATAACACCCAGGCTTTTAATTCTATCGCTATGATCAGTTTTTGCCAAAAATACAATATCATGCTCGGCCATTCCACGACATATTATCCCCAAGGAAATGGACTGGCCGAGTCTTTGAACAAGAGTCAATATAATTAAGTGTTTAATGAGAAAAAAAGATCTTGGCATGTGCATTTAAAATACGCATTATGGGCAAATCGGATAGGCACGAAAAAATCCATCGGCACCTCACCTTTCCAAATGGTGTACGGGACTGACATGGTATTACCCATAAACCTGACACTTCCCGTAATGAAACTGTGGCAAGATGATAAAGAAGAACCAAATCATGTCACAAGAAGGATAAACCAACTAATCAAAGTACAACAACACAAGGTCGAAGTGGACGAAAGGTTACATAAATACCAAGACACCATGAAGACGTTATTCGACTGTAAGACAAAAGACAGAGAGTTTCCCCCGGGCGATTTAGTATTGAAATGGGATGTTAGAAAGGAAGATTCTGTGAAACATGTAAATTCGATCATATATGGTATGGACCATTCAAAGTCGCAGCGCCTGAAGGAAAAAATTCGTTCCTATTAGAAAATCTGGACAGTAAAATCTTCAACGCCCCTGTTAATGAGCGTTATTTAAAACACTACATGAAATAATTATTTCCCAAAAGATTCCCATTATATATATTGGTTTGTATTTTATTTCTATTTCATAATTTCTTTGGGGTAAGTTTACTTTCACCTTTAATTAATTAGATCAGTAATTTTGTAGAAGTAGAGATACGCAATTTTCAATACATTCAGCTCTTTTACAAGACACTCTTCATGTTTATAGGATTTCGGCTTGTGAACTAAACGAGTGAAAGGAGAAAACAGAAAGTCATATATCGAAGACTAAATTCACCGAAAACAAGTGATAGAAAAGGTTTTTGGTTATTTTAAAATGGTAAGGCAAAGGTATGAATTTCTGAGAATTCTATTTTTTTTTAAAACAAAGGTTTCCAAAGCACCGTAATGGTCCCATAAATATAATGTTTTCGATTGACTATTATTAAAAAGAACAACTACTTTCTCTGGGTCCTAAGAATTTAACTTAAAATAAAGATAGGAGGTAGTTAAAATAAGTAGAAAAAGTAAAGAATCTCTGGGAAAAGGGTTTCAAGAGTCGGTTTTAATTTTTGACCCATGTTTCTCAGTTTACAGATCTCTATCCGTCACCTTTCTTTTGGTCTTTAGATTTACCTTCTTAAAAATCCAAACATCTTTCTGGGTTTATATACATGGGGAGAAGAGATTACATTTTAACTTTGAAAGATGTAAAGCATATTTTGGAAAGTAAGTTGGTCTTCACAACTCCTCAGTCTCTTACTAAACAAAGTTATGCATAGGTTGATCCTGACTATTCTAGGTTTTTCAACAGTTTTGAAAGATTGAGGCTTGCTCGAAGGAAGACCCCTAGAAATAATTTTTCCCCTTTTTCCCTGTGGGCTAAGGTGTTGTGAAAGTTAAGGGAAGGTTGGTACCGAGTAATCAAAGTAAGTTGACAGACCTCCATTGCAAAATATTACACAGATATCACCCCTCATACAAACTGATTGCCCCCACTTCATGTTCAAAAAAGTAAATTATAAGACAGATGATGAAAGAAAATTCATATTTAATTGTCCCATATAGTCCAAAGAGACAATGAAAGGAAATCCAGAAATGATTTCCCTCATCTCAGCATTTAAATGCATAAATATATTTCGAAGTGGTGAAAGGAAATTCAGCAAAAAGGGCCAGATAACTTCATCAGGGTACTGAACAGGCTCGCTCGCAGTGAAGAAATATCTTAGATATCTATAAGGATATTATACATGAATCTCACTCTACTTTGGTAATCAATTTTCTCAAAACCGGATCTACTTCCTAAGTTCAGACATGGCTCCCTGATTAAAAACATGTAATAAACTTCGTTTGATGCCAACCAAAAGCCACAAGATCTGTTGGATTTCCTAGGACTATTTTGATTGTCTTATTGTAGACCTAAATTCAGTAAAGAGAAAGAGAAAGTCATGAAAGGGACTACAACTGAGTGTGAAACGTATCTGAGTGTTGAAAATCTTTTCATAAGTAAAAGACAAAATCTCTTCTTCCCTCTATATCCTCTTTCCTTAAGTGAGTTTCGCAGAAGTAAAACCAATGACTCCATTTACCCAATATAGACACGAGGTCTATTGTTCTTCCCGTCTCACAGGGAGATGGGATCCCTAGTTGGAGCCTATGTTGGAGCCGCCTTTTTCAACTAGTTTAAGTGTATTTCTTACAATCAAAGGTTGGCCATTTAAGTTTTCTTTTACTTCATGACCTTTACCCACTGAAAATCTCAGTAGTCTCGATATGCAAAGTGGTGATGGTCGTTGTACTCCTAATGCCATTTCCATTTAACAATTGAATGAAATTTTTCACTTTTCTTTACCTCGGGATATCGCGTTTCGGGAGTTACAAGTCACACTGTTTCTAAGCCCTGATGCGCAAAGTCACGAAATAACCTTGAAAGCTTACCCAGGTTAGTGCCGAGAGTAAAGTTCCTTAAACCTTAGTTAATTGCTGTCGGGATTTCACGTCTCGGCATTCGCCCTCCCCAAAAGTCTCACCGTTATAACTCCAATAGGTGAAATCATGAGGCATTCGTGCAGGTTAACCGGGTTAGTGTCAGGGGTGAATACTTTTACCATAGTAAAACTCTATTAGGATTTTGTGACTTGGCATACGCTTTTCCAAGAAACTCTACCTTCATAGACCCGAGTCACGAAGTCATGATATTAATTAAACGTGATTAATTAAACACTTAATCTGGATTATGTTTTTGCTTAACTAGATCGTGTCCTCGCGATCTCGGGTGTTAAGGGGTCGAAAGCTAGAAGTAAAATCTCTCGATATGGTGAACGCCGAAAAATGTGATTAACAATTAAAGAAAGTTTAAATTAAAATTTTGAACTAGATTAATTAGTACATTAATACAAATTTTAACGCACTTTTTTTATTGATTAATTTTAAATTTTTTGCGCCAACTTGTGTCACCCATCAAAATTTATGGCATTTATTTGAAGTGATAGGTAAAGAGGTTTTTTTATGGCAAGATATTTTTCCAAAAAATGATTTGACCATTCTGTTCATAAGAACGCCGGGGTTTTAAATGGTCAAGATGTAGAGTTCTTTCTCTCATTATTTCAAATTCCATTTCTATCTTGCGCAAAGAAGCTTCTCTCGCTGAGCTAATTTCTGTATGTATACACATTTTGACTGCAGGAGAACTAAGTCAGAGTCCTCTATCATGGCCCCATGAAACACTTCCAAGGTGGGAGCTGAGAGTTTAGGGAAAGGCGTGGATATTGTTTCTGATACTTCACCCCAAAGTATTGATTCTGTCAGAACCTGGTCATACGTCTCCGAGGTTCTGCAGTCCGAATCGGTGAACTGTTTAGACAATTTCAGTGATAATGAGAGAGACGACTTGGCCACCAAATACAAGATCGACGCTCAATTAGAGATGCATAAGGTAGTGTCCAGGCCATGACTCCTTCCATATTATGAATATGATGGGCATTGGATCATGTGGATATCCCGACCAGAACCATTATCAGTGAGAAGAAAGTGACGGTCGGGACTTTTAGACTAGAACAATTGCAGGTGATGTACCAATTGTCACCCACATAGAACTTCTCACACAATGTCGAGTTTCTAGAAAGTTTTAAGTAGAAGGAATGTGAGCAATACGGCATAAACTTGTCTAATATGATCAAGGATTGGGTCTCGCACCCCACAAAGTTTAGGGAGGACGGTAATGGAGTTTATTCAATCTCATCTTTGGAACCACAATTCAAGTACATAACAATGATGACCTACAGATTGTATAGGAGGGAGGACACCACACATTTCTTTCTCCCATGGGTACCTCTGATTCATACAGTCACTGAAGGTTGTTCCTTCGACTAGGCCAAACTATTGTCAGACAGTTTAACTAGTCGTATTACAGAATATCGGATGCATAAGGAAAATGGGAAGGCCACTTCATTTTTTATGTCCGTATATATCATGGACATCGATTGTTTCATGACACCTTTTCCCCTAATGAGTTGGAGCTGGACTCCATCTGATGCTAAGCCTATCCATGTCTACCATTCAAAACTTTGGGAGGATAAGGCTGCAGACTTCGTATACGATATTTTCAATTGGGTAATGGTGTCGATGCATGTCATCATCTTCGGTAATCCACCGCCCAGGATTTTAGATAGCATCATGGCCAACTTGAGTAGTGTGGCCGACTGGTACGTAGAGGTAGGATTTTCCTATATCAGGGTTTTCTTTGCTTCTATTCCTCCATATGCTCTACCATTATTTATACCAGATAGGCTGGTTTGTTGTGAAATTGCTAGGCAAACCGTGATTAGTGGCATAAGAAAAGAGCTTAAAGGATTTTCAAAAAAGGTATGGCCACCCTTCCCCATTCATTTAAATACATATTCTTTATTAGATTTCGGTCACGCTAAGGCCGAGGAAACAACCTTGGAAGATATTAAACTCGTCCACATTGAGTTCAAGAAACATGCCCCACACAGGGTTGTGAGTAATCACCTAGCTAATTGTGGCCTTAAAAGATATGAACACAAGAATTTTCCTCATGATGATATTTTTCGAGGCGCGAGATCCTATGCAGAGGTCTTGAGTCGGATACAAGCTCTGTCGCATGAAGGGATGGCCGATTTTTTCCAATTTCAGGAACACCGATGGAGCTGCTTGCCCCCGGTCCTATAGGGTAAGAAAAAGCAAAAGCCAAGGACTCCAAAGATTTGACACCTGACCAAGAAGAACACCAGGAGAAGAAGAAGCAAACTGGGGGCCCGAAATAGGAAGTTGAGACCCCCAACCCTACAAGCAAATCAACCTCAATTGTTACTCCGAGGAAATCATCCAAGTAGATTGGTAGTCTTATTGTTTCTGTTACCCCCCTACAATCCACGAAAGGGGTCTCATACACTGGTTGGATTTTCGACGAAGAACTATCGCCCATAAAAGTGGAATAATTGCCTCCGAACGAATTTTTCTTCGATAAGAAGAGAAAGGCCATTGTGAAGCAAGAGATTTATCAAGAAGTAGGCAAAGTAGCCAAGAAATTTAAAATTTTAGCCGATGGAAATGATATGAAGAAGCAAGAATTTGCAACTTAGATAGCAGGGACATTGGGGGCTTTTTCTACGGCCAACCAATATTCTGTCGAGTCCCTAAGAGATCAGTTGAAGCGGAAAAACTGCTTAATCAAAACTTTGGAGGCTAAACTGGCTACAACAGAGACAATTGCCAGAGATTAGGCAAATTCAGGTATAGAGCAAGCTAGAGTAGCTGATCTAAAGGAAATCGAGCGGATCAAAACCGATCTCGAACAAACACAACAGGTGGCCCAAACTAGCCAATCACAGATAATCCAGCAAGAAGAATTGATAGAGCAACTACGGGCCAAATTAAACTTCAGCGAAAGCCATATGATAGATATCGGGATATTCCAATCCCAAGCCATAGAAATCCGAAAAAGAATATTGGTCGCTCAACAAGGTTTACTTGCTAAAGTGGAAACTATTCAAAATCATTGCCAACTCATTGATCAAGCATTGGAAAACATCTCCTCCAGAGAAAAAGAAGTTGGGGCAGCTCGGGTCCTTTTCCAAGAGGTCATTATAACCATGACAAAAAAGGAAATGGGCAGTAGTTCCAGGCTCTCCATCCTAGAGCAGACCCGAGGTAACATCTTGTTGAAGGCTTGGGAGCATAACATAACAGAAGGAAAAAAATGAGCTAAAGAGGTAAGAAACTAATGTGAAGAAACTTTCAGCTTCATAGATAGGGGGTTATTGAATCTCAATAGTGAAAACAACACTGAGGCATTGAGCTAGATTAATATAGCCAAGCATCTGCTCAATATCAAGGAAAATGAGGAAAGAGAATTAGCTGAAATATCACAGGTAACCCAGATGGATATAATCCAAGTAGATAAATGGATAATAAAACCAAGTGTACATTTATGTTCTATCAACACCGAAGATCGACAGGTAAAAGGGAAATTGCCACAATTAGTAAAGGATTATTACACTTTTGAGGAAAATAATCAAACAGAACCTTCCAGGTTGATATCCCAACTGGTGGAGAAGTGCGTCACTTGCACCGATCATACAAAGGGGAAGGTTTTGGGTATCGAAAAATGACAAGTGTCTGCCTGTTATATTTTTAGAGCTTGAAGAGCAAAGAAAGGAAGGCGTTCCAGTTGCCCAAAAGAAAGACAGAGACAAAGAATTGAAACGTCTAATCTCCTCTTTTTGTAACCAAAAATACTCCTGGAACGTTTGAACATCCAACATGTAGAAGTTTGTATAAATATGAAATTAGAAGAAAGAAACAAGGCTGGACCTTTTTGGTCTATTGTAATAGAGACTATATCCTTTTGAGTATTAATACAAAGCAATCTGGAGACTCTTGATTCCATCAAGACTATGTTATGAGTTTGTTTTCTTTCTGATTTCATTTTCAATTTCATTTCACTAATATATGTCTTATGAATGTTTCATTGCAATTTAGTAAAACCTCTACTGTGGTGATCAATTTTTAGCCATCTATATCGTTTACAGTTTTTCCTCTCTATCGGCTATTAGCAGGTACAAGACCTGTGAACCTTTTATATTGTCATATTTTATGCTTCGTCAGATTCCTTCTTATCTTATTTTCTTCTTCTATTTACAGGGTTAGATTCTCCCTTGATAGGAGCCTTGTGTTATAGACAACTTAATGTTTTTCTCAACTTTCACACACCACTTATTTAAAATATAACTCAGTTATGTGTTGACGGGTGAAATTGACCGTCTGTCAACTGAGAGAGTGGAACCGGTCCGGGGTTGTCTAATAACCCAAGCCGTTTGGGATGAACCACCCTGACGGGTTTAGCGGCTCTGTTAGCCGATATAAGGTCCTAAGAAAACAAAAGAAAACTAATCTAAACTAAAAAATAATCTAACTAAAAGAAAACAACTAAAACAAACTAAACTAAAACTAACTAAAACTAACTAATAAACTAATCTAACTAAAAACTAATTATTAAAACAAACTAACTAATCTAACTATTCTATATCTACAATCTACTATCTAATACTAAACTAACTCAAACTAATTAACTAACTAACTACTGATTGAAATATAACTTATTCACAAAATGTACAATATCTACAATTTACAGATTTGAATAAAACCTGAAAAACTCATTTGCATTCTTCCCTAAGACAGAGACAGATATTTTTTGTTGATTTTATACTTTTATGAACAGAGATAAGACAGAAACTAACTAAACTAAACTACTAATATACTAATTCTAATGACTAATCTAAACTAAAACATATATCTAACTAGACTACTAATAAATATACTAAACAAATAAATAACTAACTGACCTGGAAACGCTCCAGGTTTTCCCTATGTATGATGACTGTTTTAGCAGATCGGAGGGAGGAATCCCGCACCGAATAATCCAGAAGCTTCTCTTAAACGATAGCTATGATGCTCTTCAAGTTTATTTACAGGACAAACAAGACATAAAAATCACAACGATCATATAATTTATAAATCTCCATAGTTAGGTAAACCTGTATGCAAAGATCTATACATAAATAATTCAATTGATGAAGAAGAGAAATCTGTCATTCATAAACTGAACCAAGTAATTGCTGTGTTTTTAAATCAGTTAAAGAAATCAGACATGGATCATATTAATTAATTCATATCATTTTGCAAAAGACTATGATAGCTAAAGTAGTCACTAATCAAATGCAAATTGATAAACATAAACATGAAACAAAAGATTGATATTATGAAAGCGAAAGTTGTAGCAGAACATCAACTTCTGTCTCAGTTTGTATTAGAATTCCATAGCCTGGTTCTCCCACAAGTGAGGATGATCCTTATTACAAAAATAATAAGTATTTATAAGTTTTCCACAGGGTAAAACCTCCCTGTGGAAGTTATCAAATTGTTTTCATAAATCTGGGAAGATATCCCAAGTTTAACTAAACTAGGAAACTACCAAAAAACTAAAACACCCAAATATCTCTTGAACTGTCCAGCATGTCCCATGCAATTCGAATTTACCTGAAACAAGCCAGAAATGGACAAGTTAGAGGGATATTTTATTATTAAAACA
Source organism: Picea mariana (assembly GCA_032191745.1). Lineage (NCBI taxonomy): Eukaryota > Viridiplantae > Streptophyta > Pinopsida > Pinales > Pinaceae > Picea > Picea mariana. The sequence continues at coordinate 43,835 of JASDQU011404007.1, forward strand.
ATAAAAATCTAATTCTATAGACTAGCTACAGAATCCTCTGATTTTGTAGCTAGTCTAAATAAGACACAGAATCAACATTAATATTGATTAAAAATCTTTTAAAGAATTAAATTCAATTAAAATCCAATAGCTATTTGAAAATGAATCATTTAGTTTGAAATTATTATACCAATCGAAATCAAACAGGACCAAAATCATCCAACCGGATACAGAGATAGGTGTACTCTGTTTCAATTGTTATCATAAGTAAGGTGAAAAGAATCATAATCCAACAGTTGTAAAATTGTTTGATATCCAATTGAAATCAATATGATCAAGCAAATTGTAGGTAATGGTTAAACAAGAGATACGATCGAATCCAAACAAAATCATTTTCCAATCGTTATAGCTGTAACGACATAGCAAATAATTTATACCATAAGCGAAATAAACCAATGCGAGTGCGTAACTATATTGTCATAGCAAACGATTTCATGCCACGAATAGATCAATTCAACCTGGCGCGAAAATCAATTCAAATGAAATCATAATAGGATCGATTGGTTGGCAACATAATTCATAATTTGTTATTACAAATTGGGCAGACAAACTCGATTGACATTCAACGAAATCGTTCGTTTCAAATGGATCATAACCGAATTTAACATATATACCAATCGTGGCTCTGGATATAACCAACTCATTTTATAAATCAAGATCAAACAGAGCATTCAGTTATGATACGAATCCAAACCAAAAAACAATCTCCCCGACTCGAGATATGGGATAATCCAATCAGAATAAGAGCGAATCAGACAGTTAAGGTTTTAACAAAGCCATTCCACGATTTGGGTGTATTTGCACAGGCTTTACTCAGAGCATTGTTTTCATATGAAACAGAGTGGTTTTTTCCAAATCGAGATCGAACAGAGTCAGTGTTTTTAGAACATTACATGACAGAGCATTAAAAAAAAATCGTAACAATTCAAACTTATTGAAATCGCTACCAATCACATCATATGAACCATAACGAAAGAAAATCTAAACGTAATCGTATGCCAAATTGAGCATGAGAAACTTCTTGTTTAGAGTAGATACAAAATGAATTCAATTTGAGAGCAAACCAACAATCTCGTTAACTCAATCAAATAAATCGAACAAATCAAATCCAAATGAAGACCAATCAAATCCGAACAAAAATCTTTCGATGTCTAAACTGGGAATGATCAAATCAAACGAAATTTCATTTATTTTTAGCAAAGCGAAATGTACAGGATAAACACTGAATGACAGAGCCATTTCAAAATATACACAGCGCTATCCGAAAACAAAATTGAAATCATTATATCAACCCTAATCATTCACACAACTAGAACGATATCAAGATTATACCTATGTGACGAGCAGATGGCTTGATCATAATAATTTGGAGTTGACAACGGCAGTGGCCGATTCAACATTCTTGAAAAGGATGGAGCCAGTTGTCTTCTGCTTCTTATCAGATGCTTGGGATTGGTCTCTTTGATTGGTCAATACTGCAATTTGATCTTCCAGTGATTGAATTTTCGATTGGAGTATGGGAACGTCAATGTAGTATCATTCCAACCATAAATCTCATTGGTCACAGGATGACTGTGTGGGATTTGGAAGAGGAGGCGAGGGTTTGGTCATATTGATGAGGGTTTCACGAGGCAATTTGATACCAGGGTAGCTAGGGTCGTTTCTTAGGCAGGAGGGAAGATTCGACACGAAATCGTAAGTTGGTTTGGGGCATAAACCCTGTGAGTAAGGGTACTCGCTAGCTAAGAAACGTTCCACATCAGAATCAGAATCCTCACTAAGGACAATAGGGTCTCACTCAACAGAGGGTTTAGGCTTATTTCTATCCATTCTTGAAATGAGCCGGGCATTTCTTTTCCCTTTGGCATTAGCAGTAGGGTTTGCTTGGGCTTTTTGCTTGCAGGATTCTTAATAGTCTCACACTTCTCAGTTATAGCGTCGGGTAATTCAACCTTAGGGTCAGTCGAGGGTTTAGGAGGAGGCAGTAGGATATGGAAGGGCACAGGCGGCTCGGCCTTGGCTTCACTCACCACAGGTTTGTCAACCTAGACAGGGTCAGTGTCATTGAAACCATTTCGGGTGATGAAATCCCTCCAACTATCATCATGTAAACTCAAGTGATGCACAACGATAAGCTTAATAAGCCCATAGTGGAACAGGCTACTGTCATCCTTCTGTCATTTAAACCTCTTCGACATTTTATATAGGCTTCGATGAAAGTAAAAGGGCATATTCAATGAGAATCCGATAAAAATCATTAGCAAACGCAGGTGGTAAAGAAACACGAGCCCGTATCGACCTTCACAGGTCATGAACTATTTGATTACCATTAAAGTATCGTGCCATTGAGGTTTAAGTGCAGAGATGGGCATACCTCTGTCACAAGAGGTGACCTTGCGCGAAATGAACAACAATGTCCATGGCACCTCGTCGACCTTACAATTTTTGAACCAACGTTGGCCTGTAGCAGGTAACCCTATGGCAGAGCTAATAAAATCCTCGTCAATTTTCAATTGGGTGTCACCCACCTTGGCTCTACAGCCATCGAAAGTCATGGCAAACTATCGTGCCACAGCTAGGTTAAAGCCCTCAAATCGTTGCATGAAGGTGAGCCATCCGTTGTCCTCCAGATCTTTCTGAGAATTGTCAAACATTAACAAGGCTTGGTTTTTGTTTGGCTCGATTCGCACGACTGGTGCCATGGAGCAGAACACATGGTAAGCCGAGGGTTTGGGTCAAAACACACACAGGAGCAGAGCTACCTGAGATAATAGAAGTGAACGATGAATATGGGATAGGCATAAATTCCATCGTGCGAGGGTGGTGGAGCTTATCTCTGCCATGCAAAACAATTATTTCCAAAGTACAACCACCGATTTACATAGTTGTTCAGTCCATTATAGCAGTTCAACAATCAAGTCATTTTCCCAACCAATAAAATCAATGTATAAACCAACGCACACAAAAATTATGCCATAGTTTTAAACACCCGACATATGAATCAAAACCAAAATCAACTATGCGCCAATGTATCAGCTCATATAATTGATAGTTTAACCAATGTGCCAATGGGTGCTCACGTAACCAACATACCAATAGTTTTGAAAACAAGAACATAGGCATTATATTAAAAGATATATATAATAGATTTAAATCATAACACCCATTGTATCTTATGAAACCAAAGGTCAAGTAGGTCAAATGAAATACAAATCCAAATGCCAATGCATTATAAACTCAATAGAACCAAATTACACAATCAATCGAAGCATGAGTACTGATCAAAAGATCTTGCCAGCTATATAAAGATAAGTGCAATGTAAACACAATAAGCATATTGACAAGGATAGAGACAGTTCAAATAATGACTTCAATGAGACCTCGAAAGATGAAGTTTTCACACTTACAGTCGTGAAAACAAAATGAAGGCAGATTTGCAAATGTGGAAAAAAATAAAAGTGTCGCTTATTTAAAAATTGCGACGAAAAATTGATGTTTGCAAAACATTGGTGTAGGCAGCTTATAAGACAATGGAAAAAGTGAATTGGCTGCCAACAATGGCAACACACTGGTAGAAGCAGTTATCTCTGTCAAAAGAAATACATTCAGATTAGGACAGTGAAGGTAATTCCAACTCAAAAATAACAACCAGAAAATAGTATAAACATCATCATTAACCACTATTCCGGCAGTGTTTCAAAAGATGAAAACTGATAACAGTCTTAAGATCAACAAGTCACGATATTAAAGATGAAATCTTCAATACTGTTGGCATAGCCACTGCTGCCAACAAGCGTCCATAGCCTCGACAGGGTTTCCATTTAACCCACTCT
>JASDQU011404007.1:49101-61649 GCA_032191745.1 Picea mariana
TCATGACAAACTTTACTCAGAGATCGAAATCAGTAAACTTCTTTCGAACAACAAACTTTTCCAACACAGATATAAATTTCAGAAATATACCATTGATGTTTGTACAAATTTTTCAGAAGTTATTTCAGCGAAGAAAATTTCTTTTGTCTTTGTCTGAATATCTCAGTATACAGGTGTGTGTATTTCAAAGAAAACAGAAACTGATAAATTCAAATCAAAATCAAAAACAAAAAGCAAACGGAAATGCAAACAGAATAAAATATTTACATAATATACAAGGGTAGTCATCAAGCAAAGTATCTTTTCAGGGCTTGGCCATTCACCGGGTAGGTGTCAAGCTGCCCTTCAAGATTCTGCAATCGAAAAGAACTAAGACCCAACTTTTTAGCAATTAAGAATGGTCCAAGCCATAATTTTTGAAATTTTGTGTGTTCTCCCTTTCCCTCGTGTGGCTTGTCCCATTTCAGGACGAGATCGCCTACTTCAAAATTCCTATCAGAAGCAGAATTAGAATCGAACTAGCTTTTAACCAATTGTTGATGGTGATCTAACTTTCGTTTGGCTTGGGTTCTTACCTCTTCTAGCTTCATCAAAGCGTTAATTCGGTTTTCTAGAGGGGGGCAATCTTCTTCTTGGACTTTCTGTGACAACGGAAGCGAAGGAAGAAGAATGTGAGGTGGCAGAATTGCCTCTCTGCCATAAACGAGAAAAAAGGGGGAGTTACCTATAGCAGCTTTTGGCATTACCCTATCAGCCCACAGTGCATTTAGCAGTGCATTGTGCCAATTTTTGTGATTTTCAACCACTGTTCTCTTGATGATTTTGATTAAGTTCTTGTTTGTTGATTCTGCCAGTCCGTTGCCCTGAGGGTAATAGCTAGCATAATACTTCAGCTTAATTCCCTTTTCCAAAGCGAACTCGCTCATCTCAAGAGAGGAAAAGTAAGAAGCATTATCAAAAACTAAACAGTCAGGGATACCGAAGTGAGTGATAATATTCGAGTTTAGAAAGACAATTACCTGACTGGTATTGAAAGTTCTTAGCACAGCAGCTTCAGACCATTGAGTAAAGTAATCCATGGCTGTCACAATAAACTTGTGTTGTTGCGAGGACAGAGGGTTAATTGGACCTATGATATCAAGGGCCCACTGTTGAAAAGGAGAATCTACCGTAACGGGCTGCAAAGGAAAGGCTAGTTTTTGTAACTGCCCTGATGCTTTCTGACAGGTTATACATTTACGACACAAAGCATGGGTGTCTCTAAAGAGTGTGGGCCAATAATAACCGGCTCTTAAAATCTTATGAGCAGTGGTGTCACCACCAAAATGGCCACCATCTTCTCCTGCATGCAATTCGAGCAAGACTTTTTCTGCTTCGTCCTTTTCGAGACAATGCATCAGTACACTGTCAAAACTTTGACGAAACAGGATACCATTTACTAGATGAAAGGATGCAGACTTTAGTCTCAACGCTCTTCTTTTGGCAGGGTCCAAGTGATGGGGTGCTAACCCATGTTCAAGACAGAATCTTATATCGTCCTACCAAGGACTAACAAGGTTTTGTGCGCAATAGATTAGACTTTGATTGCTTTGCCCTAGGTTTTTCGTATCACTTTCTTCTTGTTGTACTGTTGTTGAATCAACAACTAACTTGCATAACCCTTGGCCTCTCTCTATCTGAGCTGGGGTGATTTCTAAGTCATACTCCTACAAGGAGGTGACCCAGTTGGCTCTCTTTTCTCCTAGTTCCTTTTGGACTAACAAGTTCCTCACGGCTGGGTAGGGGACAATGAATTTCATCCTTGACTTTAAAAGATAGGACCAGAAGTGCTTAACTATTTTGAAAACAGTGTAGCCTTGTCGATATACCATTGGGTAATTAAGTTCAGCACCTTTGAAAGATGAGCTCATAAAGGCGATGGGTACTTCATTGTTCTCGGCATTCTTTTGGGTTAGGACGGCAGCATAGGAACAGTTAGAAGCAAAAGTATAGAGTGTAAAGTCTTGGGAAAAATATGGGCTCATGAGAGACGGAGTGTCTATTATGGCCTTCTTTATCGCATTAAAAGCTTAGTTTTCTAGGGGTCCCCAGTGATATTGGGTGTCTTTCTTGATCAAATTTTGTAGAGGCCTGACCATTTCAGAGAAACTGGGGACAAATCTTCTCACGAAGTTAATCTGGCCTAAGAAAGACTGCATAGATTTTTTTGATGTAGGAGGGGGAAGTTTTGCGATGACTTGAGTCCTTTCGGGGTCAATAATCATCCCTTCACTAGACACAATGAATCCTAGGAGTTTACCCTGTTCTACTGCAAAGATGGACTTTTTGGGATTTAAGGAGATTTTGTATTTACGACATCGCAGTAGGACAGCTCGTAAGTGAGCTAGATGATCATTTTTGTTTTTAGAAAAGAAAGTTACATCATCTAAGTAAACTACGACAGACTGATTGATTAAGCCTTGGAAAGCAATATCCATTGCTCTCTGAAAAGTGGCTCCAGCATTAATCAATCCAAAGGGCATTTTACGATAAGCATAAGTGCCCCACGGAGTATGGAAGGTAGTTCTCAGTTGGTCTGGTGGAGACATAAGAACTTGGTTGTATCCAGAGAAACCATCCAATAAAGATAGCCTCTCGGAACCAGATACATGTTGAAGGATCTGTTCCATGGGCAGGATGGGATAGTTGTCTTTATCAGACTCTCTATTGAGGTTTCGGAAATTGACACAGAGTTGGATTTCCCCGTTTTTCTTCTGGACTGGGACGAGGTTGGAAACCCATTGAGTGTGTCTAACAGGAAAAAATATTTTAGCATTAAGGAGCTTATTCAATTCTTTTTGAACGGTCGGTTCCAGTTTGGGGTGCATTTTCCTTAGTTTTGGTTGGAAAGGTAAGGTTTGGGGTTTCATCGGAATAACATGTTGTATGATATTAGGGTCGAAAGTTTTAAGATCATCATACGTCCATGCAAAGACATCTTTAAATTAGTTGAACAATTTAATAAATGCAGCTTTTTCTTGTCGAGAACATCCCAACCCTAGATTAATACACTGAGGATTTTCATTAGTTCATAAGTTTACTTTTTCATAAGATAACGAGGAACTATTAGTTTTACAATTGACCGTCTTTTTAAATTTATCTTAAAAATCATAAAACTTCTCTAATCTAACTACAGATTTTGGGATCAAGTTTACCATATCCGATGAAGATTCAGGAGTTCTCAGATCTGGTATTACCGTAAAATCGTGCAAATTGTCGTCGTGCGTGCGTTCATCTATCACCACGCCTTTAAAGGTTTCTTCCATGTGCAGAAAGTTGATGATTTGCTAATCGTCGTCAAATACTCTACAGTTCGTGATGTTGTTGGGAATGGATGGCCGAAACAACAGCTCAACTGAGAATGCATCTGGGGACAAGCCTTCTGCAGGAAGAAGTTTAGAAGCTACATTAGCTAATAAATCTGCTTCAGAGTTATTCAACCTAGGAATGGAATTTATATTGAAAGAAGAAAATTTATTCATTAAATTCCATACCTCGGACTGGTAGCTTTTGAGATGCGGAGAAAGATAGTGGATAGAGTCTCTTACCTGTCTTACCACTATTTCAGAATCACCGAAGACGGTTAAATTTTGAATGTTCATATCCAAAGCTTTTCTAAGACCTTGCAGTAAAGCCTTGTATTTTGCAGTATTGTTAGTGCATTCAAATTCCAACCTACATGCTATCAATGTTTTGTTACCTCCCGGATCGATAATGACACAGCCTGCTCTAGCTCCTTCTTAGACTTCGACCCATCAAAATACAAAGACCAAATTTGATTTGCATTGGGTACATAGGATTGTTGTGTGGAAGATGCGGGCTTCATATATGCTATGATCTCGGACTGTTGTTCTGGATTGGTGATAGGTGAAACCTCGGCCATGAAATTGCCGAAGAAGGTGTCCATTCATTGTACTTCAGGTGAATCAGCAGGAGGTGTATACAGTTCGTTAGGATCGTTCAAATCAGTGACCGTGAACTTAAGGTAGCGCTCACGATTTACTCTGATTTTATTAGGCTTTCCGTTCTCTGGAAGCCATAGATGGGACCAATCTGTTGCGAAATAACCATGTAGCTACTCCGACCATTCCCTACTTAAAAACATGCCATACACTTCCGGAATATCCACAACAATTATATCAATAACTTGATGAACCTTGGGGTTAGACGATAATCTAATGAGCACATTCTTTAGTTCGCCTATAACATTGACATTTGTCCAATCAAGTTGTATGATTTTTAAAGTAGATGGTTTAACTTTAGCATTAATTTTCTGGCATACAGACCAAGGCATCACATTGGATGATGCTCCTGAGTCTACCATACAATTGTGCATGTTTCTATTAAAGATCTCGAAAGTCAATAGGAAAGGAGGTACATTCTTGCGAGTGCTAAGAGTAGTAGCTTGTGGCTTTTTATTCGCAGTTTCTAAAGCTACTTTATATACATTATTTACATTATTTACATTACTTACAGGAAGGCTTCCTTTATCTTGAGGATCAGGATTATTTTTAGTGGAAGTCTTCTGGGGAGTTTTTCTTTGCACAACCTTGTTACCACCATTCTTGCCATTCTCTGAAATATTTTGCAACATTTTTTGTAACAAAAATTGAAACTTCAATAACTCATAAATAGAAATGTTAGCCCTTAACTTTTTAAGATCTTCAACAACATCATAATCTAAGTTGGGGTTCACATTACTCTGTTTAGGTTCAGCTGATTTAGATTGCTTGGGAGGCGGAGTTGTAGTGTTTTCGGTAGAAGGTTTGTTTGTTGTCTTACTCCTGGTATTATAAGGATGAACTGTCTCAAAATTAGCTTGGAAGATGCTATCCGAGAAGTGTCCAAAAATGTTTGGAGAAGACTCTTCTTCTTGAACTGTCTCTTGTTCAACTACCTCCTCAGGAATCTCAGGAGGCATCAAGTTATCTTGGGCTTCTAGAATTGTTTGAAGGGCACATTGCAAACTTTCTAGGTTAAGGCCTTCTGAGGTTGGATTGGGTCTGTTGGTAGGAAAAGGATTTCAGAAAGGGGGTTTGTAAGGCCCCTTGCTTGAGGAAGCTTCTTCGGTCGACATTTTTAAGTCTATAACTTGATTTGACAGTTTTTGAACAACTTTGGTTAGGTTTTCCAAATCAGAGCTTTCAGGTTGTGATTTATTTTGAGTGTGTCTGGGGAGGATTTCAATCTTCTTTTTGGAAGAAGAACTAGTCTCAGTTTCGTTGCTAGTAGAGTCTTTAAGACTAAGTATGTATTTTTCGATCAGGCTGGCCTTTTCGAAGGCTTCTAACAACGTGGATTTCTTAGATTGTTTAACCCAAATAGCTATACTCTGATGCAAATCTTTGGTGTAGTATGCTATTATAAGACGCCCAACGGGCATAGAATCTGCTGGGATTCGGTTTTTAAGTGTTAAGAATCTTTGATTAAAGTCTTTAACTTTTTCTTTTGGGTTCATTTTTAAGCTAGAAAGGTCCATGACTAGGACTTCCAGAGGCTTACCGTCTCCAAACTTTTCCAAAAAGCATGACTCAAATTTCTCCCAAGACATGATGGTATGGGGTTGTTGGGCAAAGTACCATGTGGATGCATTGCCCTCAAAAGTATATGGGAACGACCTACAGACAATGTCTTCATGTTCGACATTGCAGAGTCTTATGGCTAACATAAACTTTTTTATATGATCTTCAGTGATCTGTTTTGAGTCAGGGTCAAACTTGGGAAGCCATTTCTCCGGTTGTTTAGGTAAAGGGTGCTGAGCTCTAGGTACAGCTACGGCATCCTGATCAAGACAGGGTCTAGCAGGGTTGTTCTGATTTGCCATTGGGGTAGTGGGTGTGGAAGGCTGAGAAGGGGAATTGCCTTCGTCAGAGGAATCTTCTCTAGAAGAGGAAGGAGATGATGGAGGTGGTGAAGGAGGTATCCCAGATCCTCCTGCAGTAGGATTTAAGTTTGGATCTGTAGGATTCACAGTGAGTTTAGTGTCACCTAATTGTTCTCTGATATTAGAGAAATCCAAAGGTTGACCCCACAGATGGTTTGGTTGCCTCAAACGAGCTAAGACACTATGTGTTTTAATAAGAGATTGGCGGACAATCTCTTGTATGTCACCACCTGTAGGATTAGGGGTTGCTGGCTCAACTGTGATCCGTGGATCTTCGGTTGAAGTAGTTGTTGTTTGAGGGGGAATATTATCGTGTGAACGTCTTCTAGTCACTATAGGTGAGCGATTTGGGGGTGGAGGAGTCTTGCGACTGCCTTATGCCATTAATTAAGTTCAGGCCCTCCTTCTAGCGCCATTTGTTGACAGGCGAAATTGACCGTCCGTCAACTGAGAGAGTGGAACCGGTCCGGGGTTGTCTAATAACCCAAGCCATTTGGGATGAATCACCCCGATGGGTTTAGCGGCTTCGTTAGCCGATATAAGGTCCTAAGAAAACAAAAGAAAACTAATCTAAACTAAAAACTAATCTAACTAAAAGAAAACAACTAAAACTAACTAAACTAAAACTAACTAAAACTAACTAATAAACTAATCTAACTAAAAACTAACTATTAAAACAAACTAACTAATCTAACTATTCTATATCTACAATCTACTATCTAATACTAAACTAACTCAAACTAATTAACTAACTAACTACTGACTGAAATATAACTTATTCACAAAATGTACAATATCTACAATTTACAGATTTGAATAAAACCTGAAAAACTCATTTGCATTCTTCCCTAAGACAGAGACATATATTTTTTGTTGATTTTATACTTTTATGAACAGATATAAGACAGAAACTAACTAAACTAAACTACTAATATACTAATTCTAATGACTAATATAAACTAAAACATATATCTAACTAGACTACTAATAAATATACTAAACAAATAAATAACTAACTGACCTGGAAACGCTCCAGGTTTGCCCTATGTATGATGACTGTTTTAGCAGATCAGAGGGAGGAATCTTGCACCGAATAATCCGGAAGCTTCTCGTAAATGATAGCAATGATGCTCTTCAAGTTTATTTACAGGACAAACAAGACATAAAAATCACAATGATCATATAATTTATAAAACTCCATAGTTAGGTAAACCAGTATGCAAAGATCTATACATAAATAATTCAATTGATGAAGAAGAGAAATCTGTCATTCATAAACTGAACCAAGTAATTGCTGTGTTTTTAAATCAGTGAAAGAAATCAGACATGGATCATATTAATTCATTCATATCATTTTGCAAAAGACTATGATAGCTAAAGTAGTCACTAATCAAATGAAAATTGATAAACATAAACATGAAACAAAAGATTGATATTATGAAAGTGAAAGCTGTAGCAGAACATCAACTTCTGTCTCAGTTTGTATTAGAATTCCATAGCCTGGTTCTCCCACAAGTGAGGATGATCCTTATTACAAAAATAATAAGTATTTATAAGTTTTCCACAGGGTAAAACCTCCCTGTGGAAGTTATCAAACTGTTTTCATAAATCTGGGAAGATATCCCAAGTTTAACTAAACTAGGAAACTACCAAAAAACTAAAACACCCAAATATCTCTTGAATTGTCCAGCATGTCCCATGCAATTCGAATTTACCTGAAACAGACTAGAAATGGACAAGTTAGAGGGATATTTTATTAATAAAACAATAAAAATCTAATTCTATAGACTAGCTATAGAATCCTCTGATTCTGTAGCTAGTCTAAATAAGACATAGAATCAGCATTAAGATTGATTAAAAATATTTTAAAGAATTAAATTCAATTAAAATCCAATAGCTATTTGAAAATGAATCATTTATTTTGAAATTATTATACCAATCGAAATCAAACAGGACCAAAATCATCCAACCGGATACAGAGATAGGTGTACTCTGTTTCGATTATTATCATAAGTTGGGTGAATAGAATCATAATCCAACAGTTGTAAAATCATTTGATATCCAATTGAAATCAATATGATCAAGCAAATCGTAGGTAATGGTTAAACAAGAGATACAATCGAATCCAAAAAAAATCATTTTCCAATCGTTATAGCTGTAACGACATAACAAACAATTTATACCATAAGCAAAATAAACCAACACAAGTGCGTAACTGTATTGTCATAGCAAACGATTTCATGCCATGAATAGATCAATTCAAACTGGCGTGAAAATCAATTCAAATGAAATCATAATAGGATCGATTGGTTGGAAACATAATTCGTAATTTGTTATTGCAAATTGGGCAGACAAACTCGATTGACATTGAACGAAATCGTTAGTTTCAAACGAATCATAACTAAATTTAACATATATACCAATCGTGGCTCTGGATATAACCAACTCGTTTTATAAATCAAGATCAAACAGAGCATTCATTTATGATACGAATCCAAACCAAAAAACAATCTCGCCGACTCGAGATATGGGATAATCCAATCAGAATAAGAGCGAACCAGACAGTTAAGGTTTTAACAAATCCATTCCATGATTTTTGTGTATTTGCACAGGCTTTACTTAGAGCATTGTTTTCATACGAAATAGAGTGGTTTTTTCCAAATTGAGATCGAACAGAGCCGGTGTTTTTAGAAGATTACATGACAGAGCATTAAAAAAAAAATCGTGACAATTCAAACTTATTGAAATTGCTGCCAATCACATCATATGAACCATAACGAAAGCAAATCTAAACATACTCGTATGCCAAATTGAGCATGAGAAACTTCCTGTTTAGAGTAGATACAAAATGAATTCAATTTGAGAGCAAACCAACAGTCTCATTAACTCAATCAAAGAAATCGAACAAATCAAATCCAAATGAAGACCAATCAAATCTAAAACGAAAATCTTTCGACGTCTAAACTGGGAATGATCAAATTAAACAAAATTTCATTTATTTTTAGCAAAGTGAAATGTACAGGATAAACACTGAATGATAGAGACATTTCGAAATATACACAGAGCTATCCAAAAACAAAATTGAAATCATTATATCAACCCTAATCATTCACACAACTAAAACGATATCAATATTATACCTGTGTGACGAGCATATGGCTTGATCACAATAATTTGGAGTTGACAATGGCAGTGGCCGATTCAACATTCGTGAATAGGATGGAGCCGGTTGTCTTCTGCTTCTTATCAGATGCTTGGGATTGGTCTCTTTGATTGGTCAATACTGCAATTTGATCTTCCAGTGATTGAATTTTCGATTGGAGTATGGGAACGTCAATGTAGTATCGTTCCAACCATAAATCGCATTGGTCACAGGATGACTGTGTGGGCTTTGGAAGAGCAGGCGAGGGTTTGGTCATATTGCTGAGGGTTTCATGAGGAAATTTCATACTAGGGTAGCTAGGGTCATTTATTAGGCAGGGGGGAAGATTCGAAACGAAATCGTAAGGTGGTTTGGGGCATAAACCCTGCGAGTAAGGGTACTCGCTAGCTAAGAAATGTTCCACATCAGAATCAGAATCCTCACTAAGGACAATAGGGTCTCGCTCAACAGAGGGTTTAGGATTATTTCTATCCATTCTTGAAATGAGCCGGGCATTTCTTTTCCCTTTGGCATTAGCAGTATTGTTTGCCTTGGGATTTTTTCTCGCAAGCTTCTTAATAGTCTCACACTTCTCAGTTATAGCGTCGGGTAAGTCAACCTTAGGGTCGGTCGAGGGTTTAGGAGGAGGCAGTAGGATATTGAAGGGCACAGGCGGCTCAGCCTTGGTTTCACTCACCACAGGTTTGTCAACTTGGATAGGGTCAATGTCATCAAAACCATTTCGGGCGATGAAAGACCTCCAACTATCACCATGTAAACTCAAGTGATGCACAACGATAAGCTTAATAAGCCCATAGTGGAACAGGCTACTGTCAGCCTTCTGTTGTTTAAACCTCTTCGACATTTTATATAGGCTTCTATGAAAGTAAAAGGGCATATTCAACAAGAATCCGATAAAAATCATTAGCAAAGGCAGGTGGTAAAGAAACACGAGCCCGTATCGACCTTTGCAGGTCATGAACTGTTTGATTACCATTAAAGTATCGTGCCATCGAGGTTTAAGTGCAGAGATGGGCATACCTCTGTCACAAGAGGTGACCTTGCGTGAAACGAACAGCAGTGTCCACGGCACCTTGTCGACCTTAAAAATTTTGAACCAATGCTGGCCTGTGGCAGGTAACCCTATGGCAGAGCTAATAAAATCCTCGTCAATTTCCAACTAGGTGTCACCCACCTTGGCTCTGCAACCATCGAAAGTCATGGAAAATTGTCATTCCATGGCTAGGTTAAAGCCCTCAAATCGTTGCATGAAGGTGAGCCATCTGTTGTCCTCTATATCTTTCCAAGCATTGTCAAACATTAACAAGGCTTGGTTGCTATTTGGCTCGATTCGCACGACTAGTTCCATGGAGCCGAGCACATTGTAAGCCGAGGGTTTGGGTCGAAACACACATAGGAACAGAGCTACCCGAGCTAACAGAAGTGAACGATGAATATGGGATAGGCATAAATGCCATCATGCGAGGGTGGTGGATCTTATCTCTGCCATGCAAAACAATTATTACCAAAGTACAACCGCTAATTTACATAGCTGTTCAATCCATTATAGCAGTTCAACAATCAAGTGATTTGCCCAACCAATAAAATCAATGTATAAACCAAGGCACGCAAACATTATGCCATAGTTTTAAACACCCGACATATGAATCAAAACCAAAATCAACTATGTGCCAATGTGTCAGCTCATATAATCGATAGTTTAACCATTGTGCCAATGGGTGCTCACGTAACCAACATACCAATAGTTTTGAAAACAAGAACATAGGAATTATATTAAAAGATATATATAATAGATTTAAATCATAACACCCATTGTATCTTATGAAACGAAAGGTCAAGTAGATCAAATGAAATACAAATCCAAATGCCAATGCATTATAAACTCAATAGAACCAAATTACATAATCAATCGAAGCATGAGTACTGATCAAAAGATCTTGCCAGCTATATAATGATAAGTGCAATGTAAGCGCAATAAGCATATTGACAAGGATAGCGAAAGTTCAAATAATGACTTCAATGAGACCTCGAAAGATGAAGTTTTCATGCTTACATTCGTGAAAATGAAACGAAGGCAGATTTGCAAATGTCGCAAAAAATAAAAGTGTCGTTTATTTAAAAATTGCGACGAAAAATTGATGTTTGCAAAACATTGGTGTAGGCAGCTTATAAGACAATGGAAAAAGTGAATTGGCTGCCAACATTATGTAAAAAGGCCTTTGGTTTGCATTTTATCCTTAATATTGGATTCAAATTTATCTTTTATAAGATCAAATTGATACAGCATCAAAAACCTCGAACTCACTTTTAGTTTATTGTTCCTCTATGATTGTCCCCATTATAAGACAGCCTAATATTGAACCTAGTTTATCGGACCAAACCCATATCGCCTTAAACCTTTTCGATACGATACTTAAAACAGCCAACGCGTGGGTAGAACTTGAGTGTTCATGGGCCGCGATTGAATGAGATATAAACATTCAGGAACAGTTGGAAGAGAGACAACGACAACCTAGAAATCATCCTTAGCTTCCTTTCCTAAAGGTTGACTCTTCTCCCTATTTTATCCTTTACTCACTTTTGGATGCCTAGACACTGTACTTTCTTAAGCCTTAAGTAGAGACTCTAGAACAACAAAGAGCATTAAGGAATCTCTCATCCATCAACATGAGGAACAAAGCAGGAGCTTTATGATTTGGTGGAGATTGAACAAAGAACATGTTGGTGAACCAATGACCCTGTGCATCTTTTGTGTGTGCCAAATGCAAGTGGTACACAAAAAAGACCCTCTGTATAGAATCCAGTGATGAAAACTGCTGATAAAGGCAATGAAACCACCAATAATTCTAATGGCATCTAGGACACTGCATGAATCCCAATGTGTGAATAGATGTCTTGTTGTTACGTTGACGACCTCCTTAACATAATTATGCCTTGGTGAAAGATCCCACACATAATCATGGGTACACCCTCCAAGGAGACTGAGTGAGTTTGGCCAACATTGATTCTAGGTGTTGTGAAGACTTGCCCCTCCACAGTCACCTCGCGTAAAGATCCTAAAAATAAAGGCCACTAAGGTTACCAATTATGACATTGATTCCTTGGGAAACAATCGATAGTTTGATCCATGCACAAAGGCAGGGTATCTAAGCTGAAAATAAACTCGAGAAGGTTTGCATAGGATTTTCTTCTCAAGTGACCCCAAATAACATGCGCAATCTCTGCACTAAGACTAAAAAAGAAGGGTGAGTAACTCTTTCGATCCTAATGCGAGTCGCAACCACGTGATTGACCCTTTTGTTAGAAGGGATTCCCAGGACAAAATGTAGCAAGTGGATTTGAACTCTCCCTATCACAAGATACTATGTTTGTTTGCAGCTTTGGAAAGTTATCTTTCACACCTATTCCAAATCCCTACAACTAATATAATGTAGGTTTTCTACCAGAAAATATAAAAATGTC
>JASDQU011404009.1:757-11625 GCA_032191745.1 Picea mariana
TTATTTATTCAAGATGAAGGCAGCCCTTGGGAATGGTATTAATCAATGCTATAAATATCGTCTCGGGGAAAGTATCGGCGAGGGTCCGAAATGTAACTTCTCGGTGACATCGACGTAAAATATCGGAATATCTTGGAAAATATCGCAAGACAGGGGTCTAACTCCGAATATCTCGGATATATCGGACAGGTGTTTAACTGGGCGATATATCTGATATATCAGAGAGATTTACAACGCTAGTAGTCTGGTACTAATAACTCTGCAAATTTAATGGCCTCAAGACTGTTACTTAAAGTTGCAGTGGCAAAAAAGTTAGATCCATTCAGATAACTTGTTGATTTTATTAATATAAAATCTGGGCTCATGTCCTGGGATAATGGCCCACCTGAGGAATAATACAAAACGGCAAAATAGCCTAGCCTATCACCTCAAGATCTGTCCTCCGATCTTGTTGGCTGATACTCCTTTGCTGTCCCTTTGCTCCTTTCCTCGGACCCTGCCCCTGCACACTTGGATGAAACTACTTCTCCACTCAATCAATGAGATCTCCTATCTTACTCTATGTGTGTCTCCTCCTCTCACTTAGGCTGACTTTTATAATCTGGAGTTTATCCTAAATCCAAAACCCTAGATCTCCAAAGTCATCAATGGCTGAGATTAGATAAAACCCTCACTTTATAATCTAATGGCTAGGTTTTAATTTAACTCAATAATGCCAAATACATTGGCATTTGACTTAAATTAAACTCCATTAATTACAAAAGTACATTCACTTTAATAATCACTTTAGTAAAGTGAATCTCCTAAAGTCCTAAGAAGCATTAAGGACGACTTCCACATGTTAAGACACAAAACCGAAGTGGAAGTACTTGTCCGATGCTACAAACATCAACAGTAAGTCGCTACTTCAAATTTATTTTTATGTTTTGGAAAAGACAGGATACAGGATTTTTGATGCAATGTATCCCGATCAAATCCTGAAACAGTTGGTTTTTTTTATGATTTCTCTCCTCTATATGGAGATAGTTTTTTTGGCACTAAACAGCGTAGATTCTGAAAAGACTCTTTTGTTGTGGCTTTTGTCTAAGTGATAGGTTTCTTTTTGGTTTTTTAAAGTCACAAAGAACATACGTGGAACAGAACACCCCTATACCTTTTCGCCTTGTAAGTGCAGTAGCACATTCAGAGTGTGATTTATTTTCTACTTGGATAGAAATGACTTTTTTTTCCTTGCAAAAAAACTAACATAAATAACAATAATAATAATGAAGTGAGGCATGAAGGTTCACATCCTTTCATCTTGTCACAAAGACCAATCTGTTTATTCATAAAATCAACAATTGTGCTTCTTACTGATTCATATGATGATTATCTTATGCGTTATAATACGATTTTATGTCTCACCATTGTGGCAAAAGGAAGAGTTGAGATTCACTATAAGAACTAACAACTAACATAAATAATAAAAATAATGAAGTCAAGCATCAATAGTCACACCCTTGGGGATTCTTTAATGGAGCCAGTCAAGGTCATCCTCCAGTTTGCGGGGTAGGCATTGTATTGTACATGATGCAGAATCAGTATATTCATACAAGGTATGCTCCAGGCAAGGGCACAAACAATAGAGCTGAATTCACTGCATTGAGGACTCTGCTGGAGATTGCCACAAAAAAAGGGGTAAAAAATTACAAATGATGGGCGACTCAAAATTGGTCATTGGCTTGACATCAAAAAACACTTAAGTGAAGGACATTCAGCTCCATCCCTTGCTCCAGGATATTTTGGTTTCTCTTCAATCCTTTGTGTTGAATTTAATGCAGCTGCAAGAGCCATTCTCCCTGAAGGATGGCTTAAGACCCTAGTTGTGGACTAGGGCACCCAGTACACTCCTTGGGTTCTTGGTCTGGGACCAAGCAGTCAGAGACATGGCAAAAGACCCTTGTAAGGGCCCCGAGTAGACAACTGGGGTTCTTGGTCTGGGACCAAGCAGTAAAGACCTTTGAGAGGGCCCCTAGTAGATGACTGGGGTTCTTGGTCTGGGACCAAGCAGTAAAGACCTTTGAGAGGGCCCCTAGCAGATGACTAGGGTTCTTGGTCTGGGACCAAGCAGTAAAGACCCTTGAGAGGGCCCCCAGTAGATGACTAGGGTTCTTGGTCTAGGACCAAGCAGTTTAAGTCCCTAGATATGTCTAGGGCCCCTAGATATGTTCCAGGGTACCCATGTCTAAGGCATGGGTTGATCCTTGGTCTTGTACCTTGGTGGATAAGACCCCAGATACGTTCTAGGGCAACCTGGTCCTTGATCAAGTAGTTGTTGGTGTGTGATCCTCTTCCTCTCTTCTAGGATGGTCCACAAGACCTAGGAGATATTTTGAAGGCAGGCATGACCACATGAGGGATGTATCCCATATGCAGTGATGATAAAGTTGATTGGTCACCTTGAGAAGTATATGGACATGTGTTGCCACTAAGTAAACCTCTCCTAAAACCCCCACCCTTGGTTTTTGAGCTTTAGTTTGTTTGGGGGTTTGTATTTTTGTTTTAGGGGTTAATATAAAAAATATTTAATTAATGTTAATTATAACATATTTAATTAATATTTATATTAATTAAATATGTTATTTTAATTATATTTTTTATTACCCTAACCCTAGCCTAAAAGTATAAATAAAAACCCTCCCCCTTCACTGCATCTACACGCACTTATTCCTTTCTCTTCAAAGAAGTGGCGGATTGCTCTATGATTACTGCGCCCATGGCCTGGTTCTTTTTATGCTTTGCCTTGGCCTCGTCTTCCTCTGGTCCTGGAACTTTCTCCTCAACAAATCTTTCTAAATCATGTTCTTCCAAAAGGAGGCCTACTCTGTACTTCCATGCTCTGAAGTTTTCTGCTCCTTCCAGCCTCTCGTCAATTTTGGTGCTGGCAGTCATCCTTTCTGGGAAGATGAAGTTAGTTTGCCAAAAATCTGCGGAAAAATCTTCTTTTTCAAGCCTGCTTTGATACCATGTTGATCTCTTTTTGTTTTTCCAACAGTTAAAGTATTATATTCTTTTATTATTATTTAATATGCAAAATGATCACAACTAAAAGATAGATATCCACAGAACAATAAGATATATCCTCAGGGAAACCCTCAAGGGGGAGAAAACCTGCAAACTTTTCTCGGTATAGATTCCTCCAACATGTACAATGTCATACAATGCTCTTTCACGAAATCAAGACCAAAGAGACCCAGACACGAACCAAGAATAGCCTCCTAAATAAGTGCGCACTATTCTCTTGTACTTATATTCAATGAGTGATCAAAATGACTCGATATAACCTCTATTTATTCTCTAAAAGACCTAAAAGACATGACTTATCAATAAACCCTTTCATAATTACACTTAGGAATAACCAATACAACTACATTTAGGAATAACTTCCAAAATTACATAAAATCTCAACAATAGTTCGGTTTTTCGCCCCTCCATTGTCTCAACTTACTCTCAAGTACACAGAGCTACATCACTAGATTCATCCCGATGACATTGTGTTAGAAGAGTTGTTGCAAATGAGCGATGTCCACCTAAAGGATCATACATCTTGGTTCCCTCAATCCTAGGTTCTATCTAAATGAGATTATCATACAATGCATCAACCCCGTCTTGATGATCGTGATGATCGAGGACATGATTGGGGGGGTACTAATCTCATTTCCCCTCTCATCCTTCTTGTAGCTCTAATGTGACTTGATATCTGCATTTTGTGTTCTACATGGGTTTTGCTTTGATTTGTATCTGTATCATTTTTACATACTATGGTCTAACTTTCGAGCTTTATGTTTTTCTGTAGACTAGGGTTAGGAATTGTTTTTGCAAACCCACTATGTACTTACACTAGTTGTACTTCCAAGTCCCATTGACCTATATTGCGGTCATTCATTTGGACATTTAATAAAATTATCTTATCTTATAAAAGATACCCACCCCCAAACCCTTTTCATTCATCTTTTTCATGTTCGGAGCTTAGACAATGCTGTGTGGAGCTGAGATAGTATTTCTAAGAATTAAGCATGTTACTATTGATTCTCTTGGATATACACATCAGATGCTTTAGGCACTCACAAGTTGACTACTCTTGGTAAATGCAGACATTGTCTTAATTCCCGTCTTTGTCCACAGTAGCATTTACTTAAAAAGTTCAATCTTTGTTGTCTACTGTCCAAGAATTCAGGGTACAAATAACCCAAAAAATAATTAAGCCCGCAAAAGTACAAGTCTTCTCATATAATCTGTGCCAACTGAAGAACAGTGGAAGCATATGATTTTCTTAAACGTGGATAATGCCACACTAACAATGCACTTGTAATAAAGCAACTATCTGTACTGTCCATAACCAATAAAAGTCATAAAGAATCTAACAGGAAAGCATGGACAAGTGAGATACTCGAATGCAAATTAAATATACACCTGTTCATAAAGCACATGGAATGCTTGTTTCACAGGCAAACTAATATCCAGAGCCACAACCTGCAAGATTAGAAATACTTGAATCAGTGTAAAATCTCAGCAGACATGGAAAAACAATGTACATTATAAAGAATCAAGGCATGTCAATGACCATTCCCAAAACATTTGGCGTGCATCATTCTCTGAAACATTGGCAATAAGCACACACCTTGCCTGACTCAGGAAGCAAATCGTAAGCAGTGCGTGCAGATAAAAAATCTGCAATTCGGCGTCGTGAAATTTCTATCTCAGCATCTGAAATCCTCTGGACTGGCTCCTGCAGGGTATCATCTGACAATGTAACCTGTTTGGAATTTCACTGACAAATCATAATGCATACACTACAATAAAGCACTGAAATGCAAGTAAACTATGCCACTTCTAGCAATTAACCAGATTTTGACAATATTTTAGCTAATATATCCTGGATGCCATCAAATGTAAGGACGGATAAGGCAGGCACAAATAAAACTTCAAAGGCACAGTAATCAAAAGGTCCTACATGATTCCCTCCATGTAACTAACCCCTCATAGATGGTAAGCCTCATCAACTAGAGACGAGGTCATCCTTGATGAACCACCCTCGTGAATGAAAAGAACACTTGAAAGGTCATGTCTTCTGCCAAAAGGATACTCATCAAATATCCTGTGCATAGTTTTAGTTCCTACTGTACAATCATCAAATTAAATATGAAAATAAAGGAAACTCAAAACTTATGAAAATGAATTAAGACACCAAAATGTTGTACTAAAAGATTAGACCAAACCTCAAGTTAGCAAATAGAAGTGGGCGATCTGACACTGAAGATAGAATCTAGATGGGCTGAAAATGCCAGTTCATCTGGAAAACCAGAGCTGCTATATCCTGAGTGCTGGTATAGGTGTCTATCACAGTTTGGAAGTCAGATCCACGCTACACTCTAAGGAATTGTCCAGTTGATTGTGTTGTTCATCAAAAAGAAGAGATGGTGAAACATGCCCTCAGAAGCTACAGGGTGTTACAGTCCTTTGTGAATGGGTTCCAACAGAGTACTCGGTACTTTTTGTGCACCAGCTTCCCAGGTAGGGTGAAATTAAAAGGAAAGATGTGGATAATCATATTTCATGGCAGAGAGCTTCGGTGTACTACTAGAATCTCAGAATTTTCTTTCATAGTTTTTCTTTAGAGACGTAGTTTTTAATATATCATTTCCCTCTATCCATATCCCAACTTTTCAAAGAATCTGTCTGATACACATATGTTCCCACGAAACTTAGGTCTAAGGATGACATCATAGCCATTTTGTGAGAGAAGACAGCATTGGCCCAATCTTAGACTCTTGGTGACCTGATGTAGCTTATCAATTGTTGATTTAATATAAGATGTGTTTTATTCAAAAAGAAGAAAAAAAGGATGTTTTGGCCTTCAGGCAAGTGAAGAGGTAAAAGGATTCGAACCTTTGTATCACACATATTGATTCCAGTTTCAGTTTTTGACCGAACCATAATTGTTGACAGAATACGAAAACAGCAGACACTCACTCATGAAAGCCTTTTACCAGCATGATGTTTCGGCATTCAAGAAATTAAACAGATAATGAGTCCTTCAAAAGAGTAATATTTAAAATTCATCTAAACTTTAAAGTGATAATTAGCAAACATCCAAATCAGAAAACACTTTGAAGTTCCTAAATTTCCATAAACTGCTGAACTTTCAAGTTTCCATGTTTTCCTGTACTTACCACCCTCTGAAAGACATCATGATCTACTTCCATGTTGGCTCTTAATCCCAATGGCTCTGGACTTACAGCTGTAGGTAGAAGTTCTGGCCCAGGAACAAGCAAGACATTATTGACAGTCCCGAAGGTAGGTGTCACAACGGGTTGTTGCTCATCATGCCGACAGTCTCCATCAACAATAAACTTGTACTGCAAAATGAAACAGACATAAGAATTTGGCATTGAACAATTGTTTGCATTATTTTTCTCCATGATATTTCTCCAAGTACATAAAAGGACAGCACAGAACACTTAACAGTAGGTACAAACCAAAGAATTTCATGAAGGTGATTGTAAATCATCAGAAAAAGATAAAGGCCGTTTATACATTAGTAACTGGTAAATTAACTAAATGCTATATAGTAATAAAATGACCATGTACCTAGAGAGATGTTGAACATGTGAAGGAGTGGAAGAGCTTGGATATACTCTACATAGATGCAGAATATGTGAGGAAATATAGGAGAGACCTAAAAGAGATCCACTCGCTATTCTTGTAATAAGATACATGAATAAAATATTAAGAATATCAAGAAAGTAGGCAACATCTAGGAAAGAGGAGATGTTTTGAGGAAATATCCAAGCTCTAAAGGGCCTATAATTAAGAGTTATTTGTAGCACATAGTGGCATAACTAGATATGGATAAGGTATAGAGATTTAAAGATGAGAGTATTACAATTGTGGTAAGAACGTGTCATATTAAGAGGAGATGTTTTGGGGAAATATCCGAGCTCTAAAGGGCCTATAATTAAGAGTTATTTGTAGCACTTAGTGGCATAACTAGATATGGATAAGGTATAGAGAGTTAAAGATGAGAGTATTGCAATTGTGGTAGTGTGTCATATTCATTAGTATGGTAGGTTTCATTCAGGTATGATAAGAGAACCATATACAAGTCTTTTCAGCGAGTAAGAAATTAAGAATACATTTTGGTTTTCATGTGAAAGTCTCATGAGGTCAAGACTGCATGGAAAGTACCAGTCGTCAAGGTGGAGATATCGCATGGTGAATTGCCAAATCTAGATCCATATGTATGAAGAGTGGAGAGACTGTTGTACCTCTTGGTTTTTTAAATGCAAGGTGAGATGCATTTTTCCCAAGAAAAAAGAGAGGCAGAATGGTATCTCATTTCTCAATCATAACAGGTTTATTACATGTCATGCCGTTGCCTAGGAGCATTTAATAGCTATATTTACTTCTTACAAGTTTTACGAGGACATTCTGATGCTGCACCATGCCTTGAAATAACAAGCCTCTGGAATTCTGTACTTCCATTCTCACGCTAGCACCACTTAAGATTGTGCATTGAGACCAAAATACCCAATGTCACAGGTACCAAAAGTGTCAGCATACTTTTTGGCTCTATTACCAGAACTATTCCCATATCGAAGAGGCTATTTCATGGTGGTGACAACTTCTAAATGACAGTAAACTGACAACTTACATTAAAATGATTTCTCAGTTAATACTTCAGTGATTTGATAGGTTATTCATTGGTAGATTAGAAATTAATAAGATGGATGTAAAATATTACAGCATCTTCAACCTCTCATTTTCAATGAGATGATTCCATGGATTTAATTGATTAAAATGGAGCTATGAAAGAAAATAAATTCCACTTTTATAATTTGTAACATATATGGAATCCACGGGCCAGCAAAACATAATCAAAGGAGAGCTGGGGCAGGGAATTCATCTACAACCCACAAGGTGATCCTTAGTTTTCTTTCGAGTGGGGCCTAGGCATCACTTCTAAAATCAAGCGAAATCACATACTTGCTATAAGTAACGGTATATCAATTCTTTAATGTATAAAGGGTCTCAACATTTGTTATAGGGATAATGGAGACTTGTTCCAATCCAATTTCCATCAATCTTCACAGGACGGTCCATCAGATCAATCTCCCAAGGCAATGTTTTGAAATTTTAAAATTTATGCACATAACGAGGAAATGGCCCATTGTATACTTCATTTTTAGAATATGAAGTTGTCTTTTGGGAAGAGGTGGATGTTTGAGCAACATACAACATCAATCGCACCCCTACACATGTGATCACCTATATGACTCCTTATAACCGATTTCATAGGCAAAAGCCTTCTATCACAGACTTCCTTATATTTGGATCATGTGCTTGGGTCCACAGTTCTCATCAAAGGTGAGATATATCACATATCCATTACACTCCTCGCAGGACTCTAGTTGGCTACAATGAGACTTTTCAAGGGTATCGTCTCTACGACCCACCTCTCACCAAGTGACTGAATATCATGATGTTATCTTTGATGAACCTTTTCCTCATGGTCTGCCAAGATCTCTTCCATAACTTCTTGCAAGTGAAGATTCTCTGCATGTATCCATGGATCATGTCTCTTCTAATCTTGCTCGGTCACTTGATGACTCTAAGTGGGTTTTTGCTACTCTCATCAATTCTGCTAATTTTCTTGCAAGTCCTTCCACACAGCAATCCACTTAAGGGGGTGTGTTGAGAACTTGAGATTATGATTAATCTTTACTTAGGGCTATGTGTCGATCCTCAATTTGATGTATTGGTGGCTTTATTTAGCCTACATATGGGTAATGAAACACAATTTATTGTATTTTTATATATTTGATTAGGTTGGCCTAATCACCCTCACCCTAAACCCTAAAGCAAGTGTATAAATAGAGCATGGTCCTCATTTGCAATTTAAGCACTCAAGTTATCATTTGACAAAAGGCCTAAGGGAAATCTTCCTCTAGAGCGCTTTTCTTGTTCATGTGCTTGGATATTACAACAATCTCTCTAAGGTTCATCAATTAAATATTGTTTCATTTTTGTTGTATTTTTAGGTTGGTTGGATTAAGGTTTATTCGTGATTTCACAATAGATCCACTATCTTATGATCTCAACCGTGCCTAGTTTGAATCCCCTTGGGTGAGGCACACTAGTCCATGCCATCTTATCTTTGGAGATGCCATCCACAAATGTTGGGAAGCATCACTTGGGTTTCCCCGCAAGGTTTTCCTTGGAAAAAAAATATGTCATATCCAAACATATTCTATTCAAATTTTCTAAAAATATAGCATATCCATATAAATATTGGTATCATGAGTGTTTGTTTTTGTAACTTATGTTTTTAGTTGCTTGGAAGCATCTGCTCCTTTTTTTGGAAGCATCTACTACTCATTTCATCATTGCTTCTTACATGTTTATTTACCAATTAGGATTTTTCAGTAATGTATAATATTGGGCACTGCCACTATGACATTGTACTTAACTAGTCCCGTAGACCTATTTGGTACATTTGGGGACATTCATATAATTTCTCTCTCTAATTTTATTGTCACACTTCAACCCACTTAATTTTATGAGGTCGGTTCATTTCAGTCTTTTTTGTTGTATCTGGGGGAAGAGGTATGTATGCAATTGTTGACTAAAGGTTTTCTTATTATTAAAGATGCCAAAGTACTAGATGCAACACCACATTCTGATTTTACTTCTGCTCTAGTAGCGTGGAGGAAGAGGATATGATTTATCATTGTATATACCCTTCCGCCCTTGTTTTCTCTTTTGTAAATATATCTATGATGATATAAGATGTATTTTTCAAAAAAAAGTCAACCACTAAGACCAAAAACCATAGCAAGAAAAACTTGGTGTGATGGTTGTAGCATGTGTTTACAAAACCTCAGATGAAAAGTTTCTCAAAAGAAACTGCATTCAAAAAATGTAACAATAAATAGACAAGAATAAAATGTTGAGCCCCTAAGAAGCATGTTGCGTATTCACAAAAATATATAATCGCTACCAAAAAAAACAAGTGTCAAACGTTCAAACATTATCAAGGGATATATTAGTTTGGATTAATCCTATTAGTGAAAAAGGAAAACCACAGTCACAATCATGCAATAGTGAATCTATCAAATGCCTTACCAAAATAGCTACTTTACAAGATCAAATTATATAAGATAAAACCCAAACACTCGAAAGTTCACAAAATTAAACACCAAATTCTTGAACAACATATATTTATGTCTAACAAATTATACACTTTGATAAACCCATCAAACAAATGACTAAAATTGTAAGCATTACATGAATGTTCAAGAAGAAGCCTTTCAAATTTATTAAGAACAGCTAGGCGAATTAATAATATGGTACTTTTATCTTAATATAAAATATAATAACAGTTATTACATAAAAGTTGAGGATATAAATTAATTTAAAAACAAAAATTTACAACACATGTATTCTTTTCAATATGTTATTCCATTAAATTGGCAGAGAGATGTCAGAACTTTATGTGCTCTTGGCTAACAAAAAGATTCCAGTACTTATTTTTGCTCGTCACTACATACTCATATTCAAGGTGCAAGATTATAAAGGGTTGATTTTGTGGCAAATATAAAGAATAGAAAATTTAATGGAAATGTCAATACCAATCAGATAAAGAGTTGATTTTGTGGCAAATATAAAGAATAGAAAATATAACGGAAATGCCAATACCAATCAGATCCCCTGCAGTTTTCATTCTGATGTTCTCACCTGATGATATCCTGGTGACAAGTTGCAAATAGCTTGAAAAACAGATGGGCATCCCTCAACAGGAGACATAGGCAAGGTGTCAACCCACCTGC
>JASDQU011404010.1:11685-24617 GCA_032191745.1 Picea mariana
TCTAGAATACGCAGGGGTTCCACCTAGAACTCACCTTCGGGTTCCACCTGCACCAAGTTCCAATCAATCATATGAGTAGGGTCATGAACATATTTTTTCAACAAAGAAACATGAAATACATTATGAATTCTTAGATTAGCTGGAAGTGCAAGTTGGTATGCTACGGGTCCGATTCGAGCTAGTATCTCAAAGGGCCCACAAAACCTGGGTGCCATCTTGGCAAAGTTCCCTAACTTCAACGAACTTTTTTGGGCTTTGACCTTCAAATAAACATGGTCTCCCACTTGAAATTTCAAGTGTCTTATTTTCTGATCTGCATAGCTCTTCTATCTGTCCTGGGCTTCTTTCAAGTTTTGTTGTACCTTCCTTACCATGTTCTCCATTTCTTGGAGCATCTCTGGTCCAACCATGAGTCTTTCAGCTAGGTTATCCCAGCTAATTGGAGTCATACACTTTCTGTCGTACAGTACTTCGAAAGGTCTTAACTTAGCCGAAGTTTGGTACCCAATGTTATATGAAAATTCTACCAAGTGTAGGTAGTCTTCCCACTTGTTCGGTTTGGTTCTTACATACATGCAGAGCATATCCTATATGATTTGGTTTTTCCTTTCATTATGTCCATCCGTTTGTGGATGATAACTCGTATTAAAATTCAAATTAGTATTTATCCCTACAAACAATTCCTTCCAAAAAGTGGATGTGAATTTTACGTCTCTATCTAAAATCACCATTTTAGGAATACCATGCAGTCTAAAATTTTCTTTCATGAATATTTCAGCAATGTTTATAGCTTTAAAAGTAGACTTTATAGGAATAAAGTGTGCAGACTTACTGAGTTTATCGATTACAACCATGATAGAATCATTATGTTTCTGAGTTTTATGCAAACCTATTATAAAGTCCAGCGATATGGTCTCCCATTTCCATTCTGGTACTGGTAATGGTTGTAATAGGCCGGCTGGATGCTGGTGCTCGGCCTTAACTTGTTGACAATGTTGGAACCTAGCCAAGTACTTTGTTGTTTTGCCCTTCATATTAGGCTAGTAAATAGTTTTCTAAGTGTTTTTATTGTTTTCTGGTAACCTGGATGGCCATAATACGGTTTCTTGTGCACTTCATCCAAAACTATTAATTTTAACTCTGTTGAATCTGGTATGTAAAGTCTATTTTTAAATCGCAATAGTCCCTTCTTGTTGATACTTAGATCTGGTTTATCGGAGTTTGTGGTACTGTTTTGTAATTTTGCCATTATCTTAGTGTAATTTTCGTCGTTAACACCTGCCATCCTTATTCTTTGTTCCAGATCACTTTCTGCCCTGCTGATATTTATCTCAAATAACCCATGGACTCTTCTGCTTAAAGCATATGCTACTTTATTTTCCTTACCCTTGATATGTCTAAACTTGAAGTCGAATTCGCTCAAGAAGGATATCCATATTGCTTGTCTTGCATTAAGATCTGGTTGGCTAAACAGATATTTCACCCCGCTATTATCCGTCAATAGTAGAAATTTTCTGCCCATTATGTAGTGTCACCACATTTTTAAGGTGTGTATTACCGTTGCCAATTCTAAGTCATGAGTGGCATAATTTTGCTTGTGTTCCTTTAATTTATGGGACTCATAACAAATGATGTTTCCTTCCTGAGTTAGGACACCACCTAGTCCTTCTTTACTTGCATCAACACATATGGTGAAGTATTTATCTGGGTCTGATACCTTCAATATGGGTGTAGTTGTCAATAATTCCTTCATCTTGTTAAAACTGTCTTGACACTTCTCTCACCAGTTAAACTTGGTCCCTTTCTTTTGTAATGACATGATAGGGTAGGCTATCTTGGAAAACCCTTCTATAAATCTACGGTAATATTTGGTGATTCCCATGAACAACCGAATATCTGCTACATCCTTAGGTACCGGCCATTCCATAATGGATTTTATCTTCTTTGGGTCTACGGCAAGGCCTTCTACTGAAATTACATGTCCTAGATATTGTATATTTTTTTGATAAAAGTCACACTTGTCAAATTTGGCGTACAGTTTGTGTTTCCTCGATGTTTGCATAACTATACTTAAGTGTTCATCATGTTCTTCCTCTGTTTTTGAATAGACCAAAATATAGTCGATAATATTACCACGAACTTGTCTAAGTACTGACTTAAAATACTGTTCATCAGGCACATAAACATGGCTGGCGTGTTAGTGAGTCTGAAAGGTATGCCTACGAATTCGTAGTGTCCATATATTGTCTGAAAAGTTGTTTTTCTTATGTCCTCATCTTTTATCCTAACTTGATGATAATCGGATCGTAAATCGAACTTTGAAAAGATCTTGGCCCCACCTATTTGATTGAACAGATCATTTATCCTTGGTAAGGGGTATTTGTTCTTAATATTCATTTTGTTCAGTTGTCTATAATCGATACATAGTCTTAGAGTACCATCTTTCTTTTTCACAAATAGGACTGGTGCCCCCCATGGTGAAACACTCGGTCTGATATACTCTTTGTCCAACAATTCATGTAACTGTATTTTTAATTCTGTCAGTTCTGGTAGACTCATTCAGTAAGGTTCTTTTGAGATAGGGGCTGAACTAGGTAGTAGGTCTATGGAGAAGTCTATTTCCCTTCTAGGAGGTAATTCTGGTATCTCATCCACAAACATGTCTCTGAATTCACCTAGGACAGCAAAGTCTTCTAACTTTGGCTTATTTTATTTTTCTAATAGATTAGTTACTTGGATGGCATAAACTTGACATCCCTTTCTCATACATTTCTTGAGCTACATCACTGAAACTTGTCTAACTGATACAGGTTTTGGTATACCTTGTTCTGTTCTATCAGTGCCAAAATCATCTTTATAGCTAAGTATATTTGTATAACAATCTAGTATTTCTTTGTGTTGTTCCAACCAATCCATCCCGATAATCATATCGTAATATCCTAGTGGTAGGATGTTTAGATTTGTTCTTATATTTTGACCATCTAAGGTAAAATCAAAATCAGAAACAAATTCAACTACTTTTCTTTTAGTACCTGTTTCTAGTTGTACCAGCCATGATTTTGCGTTCTTTCGTTTCTTAAGTTTATTTGACTCTACTACATTAGGAGTAATATAACTTAACGTAGCTCCAGGGTCAATTAAAATAGAGATTCGAGTGTTATTGATTTTACCCTCGATTTCTACCACCGAGGACTAGTGGTTAGCTTGTCGACCATCTATGGCTGCATTTATCCGATGCAAGCTTCTACCCATGTCTCCCACCATTGAGGCTTCCTGCAAATTATGAACATCAGTTCTTTTTACTGAAATTAAACGTGGATAGTTCCTCCTTAGATGAGGCTCTCCACATTCCCAACATTTGAATGGCTTGTGGGAGCTATCCCCAAACTTCTTCATTCCCAGGTTTACCAGTTTATCGTTGTCTTGCGTATTCGGATGATTGGAGTGAAAATCCTTTCTCGAAAAAAAAAATTGTTGCATTCTGATAAGGAGTTGGCTGGTATCCCTTCTTCCACTGGTTCATTCGATCTTGTTTCTTATCCTTCCAGGCTTTGGGAAACTCTACCCGCTGTTTATACTGGTCATAGCACATTCGTTCTTTCCTGAATACCTCATTCAAGGATTTGGGGTTGTCAAACTCAATTCTGTCCTTGTAGGATTGTGGTAAACAGCTTAAGAATCGGTGGATTTTTACTTTATCCTCTCGGATGTATGGTATGAACCTTAGTAGTTCCAGAAATTTATTTATAAGGTCCTCCATCATCATCTGTCCAAGTCGTAACTTGTAAAATTCTTTCGTCTTCCTTTCATAATAGCTTTCAGAAAGGTATTGTTTCTTGAAATGATTCTTAAAGTCAAACCATTCCAACGGTTTCTCCTTTAGGCCCTTGGCCAATTTCAGGTCTTACCACTAAATGTTGGCCTTCCCTTTCAGATTGTAGATGGCCATTATGGCCTTCATATTGTTGGAATAGTTGTAGATCTGGAAGTATTTTTTGATGTCCAACAACCATGCCTCAACTTCTTCTCTTGTCCTGGATTCTCCATCAAAGGTAGCTGGTTTAATCTTTTTAAATTCTCCTTCAAGGTGGTCTACTTGTTTTCTTTTTCTGTCTGTTTTAGTTCTGTCTTCAGCTGAAGGTGTTCCTTCAAATGAACTGTCTCCTTTTTCTATTTCCGGTCCTGAGTTCTTGGAATCTCTCTTGCTGACTTCTTTGTCGTTATTATTGTCCTTTGGGATTTTCTTGGTCACTATACTGCGCAGTAGGGCTTGGTTTATTTCTTGTTGTTCTTGCTGATCTTTCTTTAGTTTTTCCATTGTCGGATTTGAAGACCTGCAGTTCAACAATAAGATTCCTCATTGTTTCCAACACCTCCATGGGTGAGCTTCCGTCACTGTTCTGTCTTGGATCTCCAGGAGGTATTTGCTACAGATTTCCTTCCATCCTGATTTATGCATCATCCTGAGCTTCCATAATTAACAAAAAGCAGAAAGGGCTTTCTGTTTGTAATCATAAGGTTTTTTTTTTTTTTTTTTATACATAAATTGGAATATATACTAAGCAACTAATGTGGCCCTATTTAGGCCCAGTGTTGTAACTTTTGCTCTGATACCATATGTAATGTTTCCCATTTTTTCCATAAAAAAAAATTGTGAGTCATTAATTCTCAAATTAAAGATACATCTGATTTCAATCTTACTACATGGAAATCATATACCTCTTCCTTTCACCATTTAGGGCTTACCAAAAATCCTTTAATTACTGATCACTAACGAACCTTATCCCTACTTAAGTGAAAATAACTAGTAGATTATAATGGATTATAAGTATTTATAATCGCTCGCATCATAGTCTACACTATTACCCTTAGCCCAACTATATCCTTATGGACATCTCACTACTAAATGTGCAAATGTATAATGGTTATATGCCATTAATTCCGAATGTGCAAGTAAGACACATTACAGGGAGAGTGATAATGGATGAGCATCCTTAAATTCTAAAATGACAATACGTTTTCCTCAGGTTTAGTGTGACAGGGTACTTATAGACCCATTACTATCACAGCGACTATCGATACGTGCAAGTGTTATGACTTGGAAGGTGGTAGTTAAGGCTAATTATACGCATTACCCACTCACTTATAACTGTCATCCCATCCGAACTAACTCTTGGCCTGAAGCCTTTTCTTACTTAACACAATTCGATGAAATGAAACGGAACCCTAACCGAATTTAGGATTAAGAAATAAATGATAATTCAGACTATTTCCCAAAATTGATTTCCCAAGGACTGGGGTGGGATTAACCTGGGTACGATCAAGGTGGTGTAAAGAAAATCTTTGTCAAAGCATTTAAGACTTCTTGAATGTGCGGCCTCGGGATTGTCATGAGTTTTAATGTGCCTATTGGGACTTTGCAACATTTCCCTAACCACACTGCACAGGTGCAAACTGCCATTAATCTCTACTAGATGAGTTCTTGGAGGTTACTCCTCATTCTCAAAGTTGGTTCTGTGTATCCAGCGGCTATGCTCTAGGGTTTTCTTTGAATGTTCCCAACGCTTACGACGACGATTCAACCTGGTGGATATGTGTTCGATGGACCCCTCCCACTGGAAACTGTCTTAAACGAGGTAAGAGTTTATGACTGATAACTCCAAGAAAGCTCTCGATGTTATGCTAAATTTATCTATGTTTGGACTGTAACTCTTAACAGAGTGTGTTGATAAATGATTGTGCAATATTTAGGTTATTAGTATTCTTTGCTTGTTGCATGAGCCTTCCTGGTTGTCATGCATAAGGAAAGTTGGACTCCGCTCCCAAATGTGAGGTTCCTAGTCTTATACTCTCAATCTTGAACCTTCCCTACGGTTATGTTTAAGGAGACCTGGACATAGAGTGTGTTCTATCGTAGCACAAAGTGTCCTCTTAAGTTATTTCGGCTCTGTTACTGTGCATATGCTCTCTGCATAGCGCATGGCTCCTCGAAGTAAGGGTATGACTAAGGTTAGAAATATTTAGAGCCATTATCCTTGATAATCCACCCCGGTATCCCTTAATGAGTCAGATAAGGGTGGCCTAGGTATCACAACTGATATGGTGATTTTGTAACGCGTATAAGTCTCATACGGGATTTTATTTTTCTCCTTTTTTTATCTGTGGTATATAATTATCCCTAAGTCCTGAGCTTCATCCGAGGTTTTTCCCTTGTCAGTGGTTCGGTCGTCTTGAATGTATGACCCGGATTGTTAATACTTAAAAAAAGAACTGTTGCAAGAGGGGGGTCCCCATTTTTCCCAAGAGTCTATTAGTTGTTTTCCCTTGTTGTCCCCAGATCAAAACACTTGTTAAACACCGCTATATTATGATAAAAGAAGGGGCGACCATATAGGATACATTTTAGCAGAGTACAATAATTATTATGAATCGTATTTAGCATGAGCTTATTCATTGTTCTCAAAGAAACCGAAAGGTCTTTACTGATTGAAAACTAATGATGGGGCCTCTTATTTAAATGTGAGGTACCCATCAGGTGACTCTTCACCTCTTCCACCCCTTCGAGTTCAGCGACCCTTCCATGGATACAAGGAGGAGGCAGAGTCTACTTCTGAAATTCATTAGCTAAGTATAGTCTGTAAATTTATTGGATTCTTTCATTATCAGTATTCTATTGGTTGATTGATATTAATAAAATATTCTCAGTCTCTCTACAGGATTGGACGTCTTCATCATTCTTGGAACTCAAGTCATCACTTTAAACAAGAGGTATTCGGGTTCCTGTTACCGTTTTCTTCCAAAAGAATAAAATCTCCAGTCTACCGAATGGGATAAATTCGTTCTAGTGTATGGTTGTTGTGGGTAGAGAAGTTCCAATTCCCACCCGACTCGTTATTACTACAGTGTTGTTTTTTTTAAAGGAACTTAAAGGGTCAAATCCTTTACCGAGACATGGTCGAATGATTTATCTTTCTCTTTTGTTATACCAGATGTACTTAAAACCTGGACTCTGTGATCTGGTATTTAGATAGATTCTAAGTATTGCAACTTCATCCTATATCTATGTTCGTAAATAAAATAACTTTTAATTACCTGCTCTGGTTATTCACATAACTGCTAAATTTAATGATTGATTACATGCTTGCATTAATTGTATACCTCGTATTTTGTTCTTTATGAAATCTTATGTTTTTGCATCGTTATTATAATAGGAAAGTCTAAATATGAATAGCCAAATTTGTACAGCCTTGGGCAAAGGAAATTCTCGTAATAAGAAAGGGTGCATCTGGGTTCCTTTACTGTTAAAGTAGTTCATATAATAGATCTGTCATTGCAAATTATATAGTATAATTTTCTGTTTCTGTACTCTCTTGTTCAAAATACCTTTATACGGGTTAGGTTAATGGACTGTAAGGGAAACTAATATAATAGTTGGTCTTCCTACCTCATCTACAGATCTGTCTCTACACAACATGTTTAATGGAAAAGAAAATGTAGCATAGTTTACAAAACTCAGAATGTTGTTCCCAACATTATTCATATAGTTAGATTAATGAAATTATAGCATAACCTCCACTCCCAATATGCCAATCGCAGCATTGATTTCACTCAGAAAACAAATAAAGAAAGAATCTAGCAGTGGATTTAATTTAGAGGAGATTTCTTCCAGAATTTAACCATGCATAATCCTTTCAACTATCATAACAAATAAGAGGCCAATTCTATCGTTTGTTCAGAAAGGGGTCACTCGAGATTAGATTTACCATATGTTCTCTCTCAGTCTTTAGGCTTCATGAATTCGAATTGATTTTTCCTACGCATTATTATCTATCATAATTAGTAGATGCATTACATTCGTGATTGAATCATTCACCAAAGAATGGAAATTATTTCATTTCTGATTTAACAAATACATTGCATCAGAAATAAAATCATTCAAACAGAAAATGGAAATCATTTCAGTTCCGATTTAACAAATACATTGCATCAGATATAAAATCATTCAGATAGAGAAGGAGTAGAGAAACATATCTGAACCAGATCACGAGAAGGCAAAGGGAACAACCACGTTCCTCCCAACTGTAGAACAGGGAAGCCAAATCACTTGCCCAGTTCATCCCCTAGCCTGACCATGAGTCCATGAGGGCTAACTCAGAACTCCTCCTCAGCAATGTCTTTCAGTCTTCAGCAGACTCCTCTTCCCTCACACTCAATCATTAGTGTTCATAACAGCAAGAAAACAATAGTCTCTTTTTCCCCATACTTGGCAGCGTCCTGCCTCCTCACATATGCTATTTATCTACAAAATATTTTTTCCTAGGTCTTTTTCCCTCCCTTGGGAATTTTTGTAGCTTTCTAAATCCATGATTTCCAGGGGCCGCCAATGGCCAAATCCCTGATTTTCCACTTGTAACAATCATCCCGGAAGTAGTTCCAACATGTTCCCCACTCATGGAGTCATAGTCAGCTGATTTTAACATGGTTGTTCCATTTGTCCTCCTACAATCAATATAAAATATTATGTTTTCATACAAGTGTCATAGTCAAATAGTTAGTTGGTTCAAATCATATCTCTGCCCAACAATTATAATAATTAATTACAATTATCAAATTCGGAATTCGGAATTGCCATAAATGGAAACAAATTTCCAATTTCAAATTTACTAAAAATGAAATAATTTTCCAACAAATTTAAATTTCAAAAATACTTTATTTTTGGGGATATTACAATTCTTGTGCTAGACTCCCTGGTGATGTTTTTATCTGAGTAACTTTTTTCTTTCTCTGTTAATCTGTTTGATGTTTTCCATGATCCGATCATTAAAAGAAAGATTACAAACATAACTTGTTTTTGCACTCTGTTTCTGGTCTTTTGATGGTATGCATGTTTTCGTCTGAAGTTGAGCATAGGAATTATTATCTTCTCCTTTGCTTGGTGGATTTTCCCTTCTTTTCCTCTCCTCCACATTCATTTAATTCAATTTGATCCAGCAATTTTTCTATCCTGCCCTATGGTGACAATCTTTACATCTAAGATAGATCCATTTTCAGAAAGCAAGAACCCATGGTCCAATGAAAATTAGAGTTTTCAATCTCCCAAAAACCTCGAATCTAAAAATTCAAACTCTAAACTCATTATCTAGACTAATATCTATTCAAACAGAGAGATCCCTCTCTGAGTCTTGGAGGGCTATATCTGAGACTCAAAGTGGTTTTGATGTTTCCTCTATGATTGCCTCCACAGCCTTGGGTAAATTATAGAGTGATAACATAATGGCGACCATACTGGGGAACTTTCCCCAGTAATACACTTCACAGTTCCAGATCTGATCACTGATGGTGGACAATGACTAGACATAAGAAGGATGAGATCATTCACCTGGCGACTCCAATCAGCTCCAGATAGTGCCGACTCAAAGACTCCACTGGAGGAAGAACTTGAAGCATGACCAAGTAGCCTAGAAATACTAGGTACTCAAGCTCAAATTGTATTCATGATATTATTGGTTTCATCTTCAATTACTTTCTCTCTTATCATGATCCTAGTCCAGAGTATATTGTTGAAGTTCATGATGACCATTTTCAACCTGATGAACCTCAAAGGATTGAGTCCATTCCCATAGATCTGGTACCCACTCCTACACCTATAGGAAGCCTTGATAAACATAAGCCTCTTGCTTTATTCCCTACAGATGTAAAAATATCTAATACATATGTAAAAATTCCAGATTCACAGGTTAAAATTCCAACCTATTATAAGCCCCTTTCTTTACCTCCTATACCCAAGAAAATCCCAGACAGATACAAACCTCTAAATTTACCTCCTATTCTCCATGACCTCCCTATCAATTACATCAATAATCTTCCCAGGTTTGATGGAGAAAATGTGAAGATCACTATTGAAAAGCATATCCAAAGTATTGAAGATTTCCTTGACCTTTATGAGGTTAAAGATGATGATGTCTATATTAGGATGTTTTCCTTGTCTTTGCAAGTAAAAGTCAAGAATTGGTTTAAAAATCTCCTAGCTGCAAGCATTAACAATTTCCATCAGTTTGTGCAATTTTTCCTAGATCGATGGGCGATCATGAGAAATGTCTTTCTCATCCTAGAAGAATATGACCATTTGAAAAGACAGCCAGGGGAAACAGTACAATAGTTTTCAACAAGATTCAATAAGGTATATCATGCAATGCCTAATGATATAAGGCCACCCCTAGGATCAGCTCATTTTCATTACCCAGATTCCTTTGATCCTGAGATGGCATTCCAATTGAGAGAAAGGAACACTGCAACACTTGAAGAAATGCAGAACATTGTAGTTGATGTGGAGGCCAACTTGTTGATCAAAAGGTCAAAGGTAAAGAACAAAGAAAAGGAGAAACTAAAGTCATCAGAAGATAAATTGGATATCTTGGCCAACGCCATGGAAGAGATGATGCAGAAGATTAGCAGGAAAGATGAGCTTGTTGTCCAAAGACATCATGTTTCATTGTTTTCAGAGAAAGAAAAGGTCACAGTTCCCAAACATTTTGCATCTCACCCTTGGTACCATGGTTTGGATAATGATTCTTTCATGTATTCAATTCGCAATACAGTCGAAGATGAATTTCCAACTCATCTTGTTGAAGAGCCATCAGCTGATATGATGTGCATGTTTGATGAATTTTCTTACTGGCATAATCTACCCAAGTGTGATTAGTATGATGATGATCATGAGGCTGAAATAGATGTTGACTGTTCAAAGCAACCAACAACATATCATTGGAAGGAAGAAGATTAGTTACAGCTCAGATATGACAATCAACATCTGCCCAACAATAATGACAGCTATGAGGAAAATGCAGAAAATTTTAGAGTAAGGGAAAAATCTTTGCCCTTGTGTTTCTCATCTTTTCAATTTCTGAAAAGAAACTCTAGGCAAGTTGTAAATAGTGAAGAAAAAAAAATTTCTGATGAGTTATTAAAGGATGTCATTGATGACATGGGACCTATTTTAGACCCAAAATCACAGTCACTAATTTCCCTTGATTTTCAAAGTCCATATGGAAGTCCAGAGCTCGAAACAAGATTTGAAACAGTGGAATGTAATTCTGTCCCACTAGATTATAATTCATTTCAAATTTTGAAGGAGACTCTTGAACAAGTGTTGAAGGATAAATACATAAAAAGTCAGTAAATTTCATTTGAATCAATGCGACAGTCTTGTCAGTCTTTTCAAGATCCAATAGCTGATCAGTCGGATGACCTGTGTGGTCAAAATCATTCTTCATTCGCCAGTCATGAGCTGAAAAGATATTATGATATTGACATGATTAGGTAGTCAGTTACAGGGGTGTGTTCAATAGAAGCATCATTTTAGAACCCATTAGAAAAGTTGCATCCATCTCTAGAAGTGCATGAAGATGCAAATAACACAACTATAGCATCGAATCATGAAGTTGAGTTGGTTAAATTTGAATATCCAGTAATAGGTCAAGTTTATCTTGATCTAGTGGTTATTTATATGGAGAAATTGTTCATCACAGAGCCACAATGCATTTCCATTTTTTTTGTTAAGTGTCGTGATTATCAAGCCCCTTGTGATGAAGATCATGATAAAAATCATTTCATGATGCCTATGCAAGTTCTATTTCTGATATTGATTGAAAACATTGAAGGAGTAGAGCAAGTAGAGAAGTTACTTGATTGACTTCATTGGCATTTTTGTATTATTTTATTTAGCATGATTTTCAGCAGTATAGGGTAGGTAGGAGAATGTGAATAAGCTCAACATTATGAGAATATCTTTTTAGCAGTGTTCATTTTGGTTTGGTTTCAGTTGAAAGATAAAAAAAGGTACTGGGATCAGCCCAATGAATAAAGCATTGGTCTTCATATTCAGAGTTCAGTGGTTCTTGACACCTCCCAAAAGAGTTGCAATCCCCAGTTGGAGCCATTGTTATAACCCTATAATTCATAGGATCATCTGGTGACTGGACAATTTTCACTCTGGATATATTTTGGCTTGCAAATAATATTTCATTTCTGCAAATTATTTTCAAGGAAAGGAAAAGAAAAGAAAATTAATGATTTTTGATGCTGAGTGGTGTTTCCTAACCCCATGGAGACAAAAGCAAGGGGAGCAGTGCACAAAACCCACAAAAAGAACCAAACCTAAGTTTTTGCTGCATTCATGCCTGGAGAATAAAGAACGCGCTTAGATCGACGGTTGATCTAGCGGCGCATAGATCAACGACTGACAGTGGATTTCAAACCCCCTCGACTATTTTGTTTTTGATGGTGGGGGGGGTCTGGAATGGTGACTAAAAAGTGCGCACAGATCTATGATCATCATGACAACGTGAAAATGGACAGTCTACAAGTGATTCTGGACCCCCTTGACCGTTCTACCTTTAACGATGGGGGGGGAGGTCCGAAATGAGGCAGTTTTTTCTCGGCGGACCCTATCCCAACATGTCATCAATCCATTGCATTCAGACCTCCTCTGGTCCAGAACACTTACTGCTTACCACCCTTCCATCTTACCACCATACCACCCCTACCTCATGACATCATCCTCCATTATCCCTCCAACCATCCATGAATAAACAAACTTAGGATTAAGGAAAAATCAAATAAATGTTAGTAATAAGTTTAGTGTAGTGAGAATAGGTTAGAATTGTTAACAATAAGTTTATCATTAATTAATTAACTAATGATTAATAATTAAATTAGTTGTTAGGTTAGTTTGTTAATCAAAATTATAAAAACACAAAACAATAAACGAAACTTAATATTAAAACATATAGAATAATAAATAAAAATACATATGAAATAAAAAATAAATTAGAAAACAAAACATAATAAAAAACATATAAACAAAATAAAAAAACATTAAAATAAATAAAAACACGTAATAAACATATAAAATTCAAAAAACAAAAAACAAA
>JASDQU011404011.1:0-21962 GCA_032191745.1 Picea mariana
TTATTAATAATTTGCATCTAAAATTTATTACTTAAGAAATTCAATGCTCTCAAAATCATTTGAAATGCAAATTCAATATTATCAAAATGAATGCATTTATTTGCTCTATGTTCTTCAAATGGGTATTTTTAGGTTTTTTTTTTGGAATAATCACATCAAAAATAAAAATGGTGTCCATGAAAATGTGTAGATGCAATGTCACTTTTTTATATTACTCTATTTTGATAAACAATAAAAAATAATGCATAAATCCAAAATATACAAAATATAGTCCATGTACTAGTGCAATATATGTAGATTGTGAGCATTTTTTTACTTTTAAAATGAATATCCATCACTAAAAAAGTTACTCAATATATTTACCTATAGGTCATTACTCAATATCACTAAACGTTTGAAATAAAAAGTTGGACAATTTGAAATTTTTATGAAATTTTTACAAAATACAAAATGTTTGAAATGACTATGACTTGGTCGCAGGGGGCTAGCCATGTGGCCAAGCCATGGGCATGCTCACGGCTTGGCCACAAGGCTGTCCCCCCCCCGGGGGGCCAAGTCACAGCCAATTTTAATAAGATATTATNTTTTTTTTAAACTCTTAGTTAAAATAATTCTAGAGAGAGATTTTAGTCAACTAGAACTTTAAAAATTGCAAGACTCTTAGGACCCTAAAAATTCAATAAGGGTGGACGAGCTAGAAATTTTGAAGATAATCTATCAGAAGTACTACTAATAGATTCATCTACTACTCCATTTTGCAATGATATAATAATTGCTATTTATTAATAATTTGCATCTAAAATTTATTACTTAAGAAATTCAATGCTCTCAAAATCATTTGAAATGCAAATTCAATATTATCAAAATGAATGCATTTATTTGCTCTATGTTCTTCAAATGGGTATTTTTAGGTTTTTTTTTGGGGAATAATCACATCAAAAATAAAAATGGTGTCCATTAAAATGTGTAGATGCAATGTCACTTTTTTATATTACTCTATTTTGATAAACAATAAAAAATAATGCATAAATCCAAAATATACAAAATATAGTCCATGTACTAGTGCAATCCATGTAGATTGTGAGCATTTTTTTACTTTTAAAATGAATATCCATCACTAA
Organism: Picea mariana; assembly: GCA_032191745.1. Classification (NCBI taxonomy): domain Eukaryota; kingdom Viridiplantae; phylum Streptophyta; class Pinopsida; order Pinales; family Pinaceae; genus Picea; species Picea mariana. The sequence goes on from JASDQU011404011.1 coordinate 1,122, forward strand.
AAAAGTTACTCAATATATTTACCTATAGGTCATTACTCAATATCACTAAACGTTTGAAATAAAAAGTTGGACAATTTGAAATTTTTATGAATTTTTTACAAAATACAAAATGTTTGAAATGACTATGACTTGGTCGCAGGGGGCTAGCCATGTGGCCAATCCATGGGCATGCTCACGGCTTGGCCACAGGGCTGCCCCCCCCCCCTCCCGATGGCCAAGTCACAACCAATTTTAATAAGATATTATCTATGCACAGAAAAACAGGGCATTTGAATCTAAATCTTTAACACCAAAGTGAAAGACAGTCGATTCAGCTCCTGACCGACTGCTCAGGCACAGACTAATATCTTTACCTATAATTTGTTTTTAGTGACAGTAAATGTTGTATAATTCCTATACTTAGATGTATAATTTGTTTTTAGTGGCAGTAAATGCTTTATAATTCAATGTAGTTAGATCTAACTGTACTAATATATATATATATATATAAAGAAAAAGAAATAGAAGAACATATTTATTTGTAATATATTTACAAGAAATATTATTTATTAAAAAGAGAAGGATATATAAAGAAAAAGAAATAGAAGAACATATTTATTTGTAATATATTTACAAGAAATATTATTTATTAAAAAGAGAAGGATGATTTTTGTTGGATAATATTTTCATATAACCAAGATATCGAAATCTATTTCTATGCATAGATTTATTTGAATTAAACCACTTAACGAGAAGTATGATTTTTATTTTTTAAATAGGTATTTTATAGATTGAAAAAAACCTGGCATCTAAACATTAAATATATCGAAACTAACAACACAAAGATAAGGGGAAAAAAGAATTTTCAATAGATTATTTAATTGTTGCATTAACCTGGAAGTCTATTGCGAACATTGTTATATGATTTCTTGAATCATTAACCTGATGTTTATTTTGCAATACATGATTTTCTGAATTATTAACCTGATGTTTATTTTGCGGGGCATTCCAAACTATCAAGTGAACTGTCAACAACTCTATCCAAATTGAAATTAAATTACAAATATGGTACTTTACGAGCTGCTGCTAAAATTTTTAACCCAACAAACAAGATTGGTGAAGGATGCTTTGGTTCGGTCTATAAGGTGATGTACGAATTCGTTTTTATCAAAATTAAATTACAAATATAGGAATTCATTTTGAAAAATTAAATTACAAATATAGTATTTTTACGAGCTACTACTAATAATTTTAACCCAGCAAACCATATTGGGAAAGGAGGCTTTGGTTCGGTCAATAAGGTGATGTTCAAATTCATTTTATCCTACCAAAAAACAACAAAATTGTTCTGAAGAGACTATTGATAAACAACGAAATACGATAAGTAAATTGAGGAAATTATACTAAACCGTGACTTGGTCGTGAGGGGCTATCCCTATGGCCAAATTGTGGGTGTGCCCACAGATTGGCCCCCTACGGCCAAGTCAGAGCCCATGGACTGTTACTTGGTCGCATGGGGCCAACTCTGTGGCCAAGTCGTTGGCATGCCCACGGCTTGGCCACAAGGTTGGCCCCCCACGACCAAGTCACAGTCTACGGGCTGTGACTTGGCCGCGAGATTCTAGCTCTGTGGCCAAGCTGTGGGCACAACCACAGCTTGGCCACAGGGTTGGACCCTCACGTCCATGTCACAACCCAATTTAAATTATAAACTAAAAAATTTAATTTAAATTTAATTTACATCTAAATTACTTATAAATTTAATTTAAATTTAAATTAGACATTCTTGCAGATCCGACCGCCTATCCACCCGTAGGACCACCCACCAACATGACCGCGCCAAACACATCCACACCAAACAACTCAAAAGACCACAACAAACTCACTATCACTTACTCACTCAAGAACCAATTCACACTCGCCAAGAGGTCAAAAGACCACAGCAATTACAATGTGACGCAGGGCGCGCCACCCAGGGCACGTCCGCTCACAAGACCTTCCTCTCTTGGCCCGAAGAGCTTCAAGGTTCTTCTAATTCCCTATCGGGAATCCACACCCACAGATTTCTTCGCGCGACTTCCCTCCTTTTACTTATCGGGGAATCGGAACTTGCGACTTCGCGAGTTCAAAGGCCAGTGGTCGGGTGTGAATCTTACGAGTCCCCAAACGCCGATACAAATCAGTGCTGACCTCACCCTTCTCCTATCGTGACTTATCCTATCGTGCTTTCGCTACTCGCAACCTCGCAGGTTGAAGCGTCGAGCCTGCACACTCTTATTCTGCGAATCCCCAAGACGCGAGAATTCAACGGAATGTTGAATCCGTTCTCCAGGCAACGCGTGTCCACCCGTCAACCACGCGGGCCTCACCTTATGGCTCTGCCACGTGTCCACACGAGCCTCCACTCTCGGCACTTCACGACTTCTGATGTCGAAAGTGACCCCTCTTAACCTCTGAAACCCCGAATGCGCGATAGGCGATGGGGTTCCCGATCCAACGGTCCTCCTACGATTCAGATCCAACGACTATTCTTCTTCTCGCTCCTCGCGTCTTCATGACTTGGAGTAACCAATACTTGGGCTCTCACCCTGCGAACTCCCGAGTTCATGAGATCTCTCGATCTCTGCCACCGGTCCTCCTCAGATGGACGGCTCTTAGTCCTCTCACCGCTTCGCCGCTTCTCGTATCCTCGTGCTTCGCGACCCTTGACACCAAATTCTCAGCCCTTCCACTCACGAAATCCCGACATACAATGTGCCACCTTTCCACTTGCCAACTCCTGTGGCCCACACAATTTTCCCGTCGGAATATCGCGGATCGCGATTCCAACATGCAAGAGTTTTCTGTCTTCGAAAACCCCGATACTTCGAACCCCAACTGCTCTAGATCTTCTGACATGCGTTCCCCAACAATGGACGATTCAGGACTTATCGGGATTTCGCGGTTTGCGAAACCAAAGTGCATAAACACTTTGTCACCGGAATCCCCGATTTCCCGATGACTCAAACCCCGATGGATGATTTATTATCGGGAATTTTCCCGCTTGCACTGATTGCCTCCACGCGTCCCCTCTGTTGAACGGTTCCGATTCCCCCAGGATTTCAGGACTTGTGATGTTCTCACTTTCTTGTCTTCAGGAACTCCAATTCTCCGATTTCTAACTCCCTCAAGATTTCTAACACCTGTCCTCCCGGACGGACGACTCAGATTATGTCGGCCTTCCACTATGAGTTTCCCAACCTTCACGGGATTTTTGATTCCGAAACTCCTGACGCTTTGATCTCTGCCACGTGTCCAGCTGTCAGACGGCTCCGATCTTCCCGGGACTTCTCCTATACCCACTAGGGATTAACCCCGATGCAACTCCTGCCAAATCTAATGGTTGACGGGAATTCAACTGCTGATCTCACGGCTCACGAGCTTTCAAGCTCGAACTCTGGTTGTGATCGTAACCTCCTTGATACTCTGTCGGATCTGACGGTTCACAGGACTTCGCGAAATATCCTCAAGGGATTTCATCCGTCCGTTCCTCCTTTCGTAAATCCACGGGATCACTGAATGTCTCTTTACGAGACTGGTTCGCCTACTCGCCAACCTACGACGTTCTTGCAACTTTAAGTCGCACTTTCCAATGCTAATCTTCAGCAACTCAGAGGCCTACCCTTCCTAAGCTTTTCCTCGACTTCTCAAGTCCTCGAAAGATCTTCTTGCGCGCACTCCTTGTGGCAAATATTCAACAACGTTTAAGTATTGAAGTCGCTCAACTCTGCGCACACCTGCAGCAGCAGTTTTCCGATGCTCTACTCAGAGTCGCAACTCTGAGGCTTAGCTTGGCCTGCGCACTCCTTGCACAGCACTTTGCTTAACTGCACCTTCAAGGAAAATGAGAACGAAAACTAACTCTAGTTGAATCCTTTTGTCAACGCACTCCTTGCGGACAATTCAAATGCACTCCTTGCAGGAATCCTCTAGCTCAATTAGAGAAACAATTGAAACTCATTCACTTCCTTCAGATTTCAATCTCAACACCTAAAATCATACACATAGCATAATAGAAAATGCATAACAGGAAGTAAATATTCATGAGCACAGCATTCAACACACATACACAAAGAATAACACAACAGCCATGAATCTGAATCAACTTCTTCTATTAATTCAAGATCTATACATGGGTGTTCTTCTATAGTTCTCTGCTTCTCTCCTATGCTTTGGATTCTTCTAAATCTTCCTGAACTATGTTACAATGTACAATGAGGGTATGTTACAATGTACAATGAGGGTGTCTATATCCATTCTCCCTCTTTCTCCTAGGACTGTCTAATCTAATATTCAATTCTACCTACTTACATTTACTACTATAAATGCCTCTGTCTATCTCAGATGAGAGCGGGGCGCTCAAGGTCTGATTACATTTTACCAAGGCACCTTAATTAAATGATCTCATTTATGTGTAGTGCATCAACTTCAAGAGAAAATTTAAAAATTGGTGCTGGCGTGTGCCCATCTATCCTTTGTCTTCTGTGCTGGCTCGCTTGTCGCAGGAGATGCTCCTGCATCATACTCCCTCACTTGAAAATTTGCATGGGCTCCTGTCCATGAGCTCCTGCACGGTATGTCCATGCTTCCGTATCTCTGCTTCAGTCTCCCAGCTGGCATCTTCAACTGGATGGCCCTTCTACTTGACCAAATATTCGAAATATTCTTTCCTTCTGGTTTTCTTACCCACTCGTTTATTCAGTATCTGTTCCATCTGTGGCTTCTCTGCAACTGGCATCTGCTTCTGCCACTGGACCTCTGGTTGCTCATCACTTTCTGCTCCTGCTTCATTATCTTTATATGGATATAAATCTGAAACATTAAATGTCGGAGATATTCCGATCCCATCCAGTAACTCAATTTCATAAGCATTCTGTCCCATTTTCTTCAAGACCTTGCATGGCCCAATTTTCTTCATTTTTAATTTTAGTATATGTTCCCCTCGGGAACCTTTCTTTCCTCAAATGTGCTAGAACTAGATCACCAGCTTCAAACTGAAGTTGTCTTCTATGTTGATCTGCTCTGTGCTTGTACTCCTGGCTTGATTTCAACAACCGCTCCTTCACCTTGGTGTGAAGTTCTTTCATCACTTCAGCGAATTCTTCTGCACTAGTGCTGCTAGTCGTAGTCTGTTCTGAATCCCTCAATTCAGAAACTCCTCTCAGCTGCATTCCATAGACAATCTGAAATGGACTTCGGCCTGTGCTCCTATTCACTGAATCATTGTATGTGAACTCTGCTTGCGGAAATATGCTATCCCAGATGCTATGGTGCTCTGTCACCAAGCTCCTCAACAAGTCTCCCAGAATTTTGTTGACCACTTATGTTTGTCCATCCATCTGAGGATGATAAGCAGAACTAAACATCAAATTAGTTCCTAGCGTCTTCCATAATGTCCTCCAGAAATGCCCTATGAATTTTGTGTCTCTGTCCGAAACTATGCTTTTCGGCAATCCATGAAGTCGAACGACCTCCTTGAAGAACAGATTTGCGATGTGAGTCGCATCACTGGTCTTCTGGCATGGGATAAAATGTGCCATCTTGGAAAACCTATCCACTACCACAAAGATGGAATCAACACCTCTTTGGGTCCTTGGCAACCCCAATATAAAATCCATGCTAATTTCATCCCACGACTTGTCTGGTATGGGCAATGGTTGATAAAAACCTGCATTTTGCTTTGTCCCCTTTGAATGCTAGCAAATTCTACATCTGTCAACAAACTTCTTGACTTCTCACCTCATCCCTGGTCACTTAGCTTTGCAAATGTCTTATCATGGCCGAAGTGTCCGACCAGTCCTCCGTTGTGCTTCTCCTTTAACAAATTCTCCCTCATGGAGCAATTTGGAATACACAATTGATTGCCTTTAAATAGCAATCCTTCTTGGATTATATAGTCTGTCCAAGGGCTTCTATCTCTGAGAACTGGATTCTCAGCTGCTTCATACGCTTCCTTAAAATCCTGGTCACCTGCATACATGTCTCTGAGATCATCAATGCCTAACGTCCAGACTTTGAACTCCTGCAACAGCAAACACTTCCTTCTCAAAGCATCGACAACTTTGTTAGCAGTCCCTGAAATATGCTTAATTACAAATGTAAAATTCTGCATGTATTCGATCCACTTAACATGCCTCTGATTTAACTTTTCATGCTGAGTCACAAACTGTAATGCATGGTTGTCACTATATAAAACAAATTCCTTTGGAATCAAATAGTGCCTCCATTTCTTCAATGCCTGTATGATGGCATAGAATTCCTTATCATACGTGGAATACTTTTCCTTTGCTTCATTCAGCTTCTCGCTGAAATATGCAATTGGTCTATCCTCCTGACTCAAGACCGCTCCTATGGCAAACCCGCTTGCATCACATTTTACCTGAAATGTCTTTTGAAAATCCGGTAACACCAGAATTGGTTTTTCCGTAATTTTTCGTTTCAACAAATTGAAACTCTTCTTAACCTCTTCCGTCCAGTGAAAAGATTTATGTCTTTTTTTCACTGTATCCATCATTGTTGTGCTGATTCCACTGAAATTCCTGATGAACTTTCGGTAGAAACTAGCCAAACCATGGAAACTCCTCACCTCAAATACGTTCCTCGGTGATGGCCAATTCTTGATCACTTTTACCTTATCTGGATCCATTCTCATCTCATTGGCAGATATAAAAAAACCTAGATAAATGAGCTCTGTCTTCATAAATGAGGACTTTTTCATATTTATCAACAGCTTCTCCTACTGTAGCTTCTTCATTACAATGGCCAAATGCTTCAAATGCTCAGCCTTTGTCTTGCTGAAAATCAATATGTCATCCATGTACACGATGACAAATTTCCCAATGAACTCCTTCAGGACTTCATTCATCAACCTCATAAAGGTACTCGGTGCATTCGTCAAGCCAAACGGCATGACAAGCCATTCATACAAACCTTCATTTGTCTTGAATGTTGNGTGCACATCCTCCAGCCTCTGTCTTTCTTCGGACTGAGTACCGTCGGAACAACACATGGACTCAAGCTTTCTCTGACCAATCCCTTGTATAATAAATCCTGGACCTATCTTTTAACCTCTTCATTCTCCTGCAGCGTCAATCTGTGTGTGGCTTTGTTTGGCAAACTAGCTCCTGGTATGAGGTCTATGTGATGACTCACACTTCTCATCGGTGGCAACGAATGAGGTAGTTCGTCCACTACAATATCAGCGAACTCTTCCAGCAGTTCCTGAACTTCTTCTGGCAAATCATCCACCCTTGTACTAGTCAGAACAATTCTCGGTTTTCTGACCACAAAGAATTGTGGATCCTCCTTCTTCTTAACTTCGATAAGTAGTTCCTTCCCACTCATGAGAAGTATTGTGTTGCTTACTTCTGACTTCACCTCTTTATCCTCAATTGGATGCAACATATGGGTTCTCTCCTTCTTCGTCAGGGTGTATGTGTTCATTCTTCCATCATGAATCACATTTCTATCATATTTCCATGGCCTACCCAACAATAAATGACAAACATCCATAGGAATGACATCACATAAAATCTTGTCATTATATCCTCCTATTTTGATGTCAACTAAGCACTGTTTAGTGACATTTACCTGATGTCCCTTCTGTAGCCATGAAACTTTGTATGGACTCAGGTGAGCAACTATATCCAGCTCCAACTTTTCTACCATCTCGGTTGAAATGAGATTATCGGTGCTTCCACTGTCCACGATGACCTTGCACACTCTATCCTTAGTCTTGCAAGCAGTCCTAAAAGGATTGTTCCTCTGCGCTGAATTCTCCATCTCCTTCTCTGGCGTCAAAAGGACCTTCCGCATCACCATAAATCTTCCGCTTTCAACTTACTCTGCCTCAACATCTCGCCTCTGTGCCTCGGCGATGTGAGTCTCTTCAGTTTCTTTCTTTTTCTCTAGACACTCAAATGACTTGTGCCCATTTTTTCCACATGTGAAGCTGTGATTACTCCACCTCTTCCTCTTCCTCTACCTCTGGTATGAGGAAACCTATTATTATCAGCATATCCTCCTCTCTGCTCAGTATGTTGTTCTCTTTGCTCAGCATATCGCCCTCACTGTGAACTTCCGCCTCTCTCTGTCTGAGTCTGAGGTTTCTTCCAGTTATCCTTGGGCTTCTAGTATTTATATTGGGAAACCAATTTGCCTTTGGGATGACTCCTGCCTCTGCCTCACTGACCTTGCTTATGGCTCAGCTTCTCTTCAGCTTTCAAAGCCATTTGATAGCCATCCTCCACCATTCAAATGGTTTCCATATTTATTTCATTCTGAATTTCATACCTCAGGCCATTCATATACCTGGCCACGTTTTCATCATTGCTTTCGCGATGACCTGCCCTGATATTCAACCTGTAAAATTCCTCAGTATACTTCTTCACTGTCATCAGCTTCTGTCTCAGGTTCTACATCCTCCTGAACAGAGAAATTTGATAATCCTTGGGAATGAATTTTGCCTTCATCTTTGCAATCATCCTGTCCCAGCTCTTAATTTTTTGCTTGCCTTGGCAACACCTGTCAGCTTGTAGTTCATCCCACCACAAGGATGCATGTCCTTTTAATCTCATGATGGCATGCCTGACCTTCTTATCCTCTTCGATATCTTCATAATCGAAGTAAGTGTCTAGAGCTCTAATCCAATCTAGCAGCTCTTCCGCATCCAGATTTCCCTCATAAACTGGAATGTCCATTTTTACCTTTGTACTCATTCTTGCAACAACTTTAAGTAAGCGTTCACTCTCTGCATCTTTCGCTGGGATTTCTTCTCCTCCGTGTCCAGCATCCTCTTCATCTTCGGATTCACTGATATCTCCTACATCAGCTTTGCGCCTTTGTGATGTCTCCATGTCCTCCATTCTGACACGAAGATTTTGCATTTCTCTCTCCATGTCTGAATTCTGCACTTGCCTACCTCTTTCTCTGGACAATTCCCTTTCCTCCTCTGGATCAGGTGATTGTCTACCCCTTCTCCTTGGCAGCATGGTGAATTTCTACTTGTCCTCTGCTACAGAAAGAAAAGAAGTTTTTCTAAGCTCTGATACCACTTGACGCAGGGCGCGCCACCCTGGGCACATCCGCTCACAGGACCTTCCTCTCTTGGCCCGAAGAGATTCAAGTTTCTTCTAATTCCCTATCGAGAATTCGCGCCCACAGATTTCTTCGCGCGACTTCCCTCCTTTTACTTATCGGGGAATTGGAACTTGCGACTTCGCGAGTTCAAAGGCCAGTGGTCGGGTGTGAATCTTATGAGTCCCCGAACGTCGATACAAATCAGTGCTGACCTCACCCTTCTCCTATCGCGACTTATCCTATCGTGCTTTTGCTACTCGCAACCTCGCAGGTTGAAGTGTCGAGCCTGCACACTCTTATTCTGCGAATCCCCGAGATGCGAGAATTCAACGGAGTGTTGACTCCTTTCTCCAGGAAATGCATGTCCACCCGTAAACCACGCGAGCCTCACCTTATGGCTCTGCCACATGTCCACATGAGCCTCCGCTCTCGGCACTTCGCGACTTCTAATGTCGAAATTGACCCCTCTTAACCTCTGAAACCCCGAATGCGCGATAGGCGATGGGGTTCCCGATCCAACGATCCTCCTACGATCCAGATCCAACGGCTATTCTTCTTCTCACTCCTTGCATCTTTGTGACTTGGAGTAACCAATACTTGGGCTCTCACCCTGCGAACTCCTGAGTTCGTGAGATCTCTTGATCTCTGCCACCGGTCCTCCTCAGATGGACGGCTCCTAGTCCTCTCACCACTTCGTCGCTTCTCATATCCTCGTGCTTCGTGACCCTTGACACCAAATTCTCAGCCCTTCCACTCACGAAATCCCGAGATACGATGTGCCACCTGTCCACTTGCCAACTCCTGTGGCCCACACAATTTTCCCGTCGTAATATCGCGGATCGCGATTCCAACATGCAAGAGTTTTCTATCTTCGAAAACCCCGATACTTCGAACCTCGACTGCTCTAGATCTTCTGACACGCGTTCCCCAACAATGGACGGTTCAGGACTCATCGGGATTTCACGGTTCACGAAACCAAAGTGCATAAACACTTTGTCACCGGAATCCCCAATTTCCCGATGACTCAAACCCCGATGGATGATTTCTTATCGGGAATTTTCCCGCTGGCACTGATTGCCTCCACGCGTCCCCTCTGGCGAACGGTTTCGATTCCCCCGGGGTTTCGGGACTTGTGATGTTCTCACTTTCCTGTCTTCAGGAACTCCGATTCTTCGATTTCTGACTCCCTCCGGATTTCTGACACCTGTCCTCCTGGATGGACGACTCAGATTATGCCGGCCTTCCACTATGAGTTTCCCGACCTTCACGGGATTTATGATTCCGGAACTCCTGACGCCTTGATCTTTGCCACGTGTCCAGCTGTCGGACGACTCCAATCTTCCCGGGACTTCTCCTATACCCACTAGGGCTTAACCCCGGTGAAACTCCTGCCAAATCTAATGGTCGACGGGAATTCAACTGTTGATCCCACGGCTCACGGGCTTTCAAGCTCGAACTCTGGTTGTGACCGTAACCTCCTTGCTACTCTGTCGGATCTGACGGTTCACGGGACTTCGTGAAATCTCCTCAAGGGATTTCATCCGTCCGTTCCTCCTTTCGTAAATCCATGGGATGACTGAATGTCTCTTTACGAGACTGGTTCGCCTACTCGCCAACCTACGATGTTCTTGCAACTTTAAGTCGCACTTGCCAATGTTGATCTTCAGCAACTCAAAGGCCTATCCTTCCTGAGCTTTTCCTCGACTTCTCAAGTCGTCCAAAGAGCTTCTTGCACGCACTCCTTGCGGCAAATATTCAACAACGTTTAAGTATTGAAGTCACTCGACTCTGCGCACACCTGCAGTAGCAGTCTTCCAATGCTCTACTCAGAATCGCAACTCTAAGACTTAGCTTGGCTTGCGCACTCCTTGCACGGCACTGTGCTTAACTGCACCTTCGAGGAAAATGAGAACTAAAACTAACTCTAGTCGAATCCTTCTGTCAACGCACTCCTTGCGGACAATTCAACTGCACTCCTTGCAAGAATCCTCTGGCTCAATTAGAGAAACAATTGAAACTCATTCACTTCCTTCAGATTTCAATCTCAACACCTGAAATCATATACACAACATAATAGCAAATGCATAACAGGAAGTAAATATTCATGAGCACAGCATTCAACACACATACACAAAGAATAACACAACAGCCATGAATATGAATCAACTTCTTCTATTAATTCAAGATCTATACATGGGTGTTCTTCTACAGTTCTCTGCTTCTCTCCTATGCTCTGGATTCTTCTAAATCTTCCTGAACTATGTTACAATGTACAATGAGGGTGTCTATATCCGTTCTCCCTCTTTCTCCTAGGACTGTCTAATCTAATATTCAATTCTACCTACTTAAATTTACTACTATAAATGCCTCTGTCAATCTCAGACGAGAGTGGGGCGCTCAAGGTCTGATTACATTTTACCAAGGCACCTTAATTAAATGATCTCATTTATGTGTAGCGCATCAACTTCAAGGGAAAATTTAAAAATTGGTGTTGGCGTGTGCCCAGCTATCCTTTGTCTTCTGTGTTGGCTCGCTTGTCTCGGGAGATGCTCCTGCATCACAATGTGCGGTAAATATATAAATATGTTTTCGGCCGAAAGATAGTTCACCCGAAAAAATAATTTGGTCGAAAGAATATTTCAGACGAAATATGATTTCGACTGAAATATTTTTTCGGTCAGAATATCTTTCGGCTGAAAGGAGGTTACCGGATGAAAAAAATATGTCCGACTAAAATTCTACACGAAAATCGAGGGTGTCTTCACGGTACCATTCGATTTGACATTCAAAGGTTCGGCTGAAACATATTTCAGCCGAAAAAAAGTTCTTTCAGCCAAAAAAAAATATTAGTTCGGCCAAAAAAACGTCTTTCGAAATTTGGGAGATCTGATTGTCACGAAAGTGTTACCCACCTCCATGAATTTACCCATTATGAAAAGTCTGTGGTATTGAAAAGACGTAATTATGGATAGATTCATTATATGCAATATGAATACTAGCTAAAGGTGATTGGATTGTTGTTGTTACAATTTCAAGATCAGTTTTGGAGCTATTAAAAATGTTACAAGTGGAATTATTGAGTGCATTTTGGTGAATGTATGAATATATTATATAACATAGAAATGATTATTCTAATAGCTAAAATGATGTGAGTATTTCTAACTCATGAAGTTGAAAACACTTCAGGGACTATTAGATATTACAACAAGAAATTTGCAGGTTAAAGTAGCTACATAATGAGAAATTTCAGAAAAGCTTTGTTGGGGGAGACAGAGTGATATTTCTGGAAAGAGTGGTTGATAATACATGTGTATGTAATGATGAGATCATTCCATATGATAGTTGGATCGATGGAAGTAAATGAATTGTAGTAGAAAACAATTTTGAGATCACTTGCTACCATATATATATATATATATATATAACTTGTACCTGAGTTATTGACAATTTGTTTGGCTGAGAAATGTTGAAATTGCAGGAAGAAAGGGTCTTGAATATGGCAGTGTTTCAAGTCCATAAAGGAGACCAGTGCCTATTGTTGCAAGATCCAGATTGTTATGAGCAAAATCTCATGTCTAGAAGCTTTATTTTTCCTATATAAAACAATTTGGGGAATTATGATTTGATAATTACTAACAAATTTTTTTGGATGAATGTAAATTGAAAAAAACTATAGGTAGAATGGTCTTGGATATGGAAGGGATGTAAGCCCATAAGGAAGACAAATATCTACAGCTGCAGAGCCAACCATTATGAGCACAAATCTCATGCTTAGAAAATTTTGTTTTCCTGTATAAAAAAAAGATTTTCCATTTATGATTGGAAATCGTTATAATGATATCTCATGATGATTGTATGTGTATAATACAGATGAGATGTTGGATATGCAAGATGAAAAGCATGGAAAAGGCTATTTGGGGGACATGAGGACCCTATGGTAAGCCATGATCGCCCTAGAATATGTTGTGTTGTGGTAACACACGCTAGAGAGTCGCCTCGATTGTAAGACTCAATAAAGTCTCTAGAAATCTTCTTGTGCAAGAAATCCTTGGTCAGGCAAGATGGATTTCCTGAGGGACTGTATAGCAGAGAAGGGGATGCCGGAGCCTGGGCCTGGAAGGTGAGTGACCACAAGGAAGAGGAGACTTTGATAGCTCTTGATTGGGTTCATGCCCACAATGGGTTTGTGAAAGGAAAACAGTGATCTGAGTTAACGAGACAGCCATATGGATGCAAATCCATGAATCACACAGATAAGTATTACATTGGATTATGAAAATTTACTCTTACATTATGAGAAATAATGAGAATTTTATGCACAAATTGTGAACTCACATGCTCGCTAATTTGAAATGTTGTAGGAAAATGATGAATGTTGAAGATCTAGAAAAGTACCAGACTATGAGAGAAAAGAAGGTGATGTTGGAGCAACTAAATGAAAAAGTCATGGAAGGAAGAAAGTCCAATGGACTTGCTACAGCTAGGGTTCTGGAAGCCACAACTCTAAACTTCTTGGCTGAGTGCATTGGATCCCTAGAGAGAAGTGGAACCGCCTGAGGGACTGCATGGCAGAGAAAATGGGTTCATTTCTTGGGGTTTTTTAAGTACCTGAATATATCTGAAAATAAATCTCAAAATAAACCAATAATCTCAACAAGAATAATCCAAACCATTCACCATAACAATGAACACAAGAAATAGTCAGAAACCTTGAGGTAGGGCAGCACCATATAATGGATCCTATTATGGAAGGGATCCTCTCCTATTCACTTGCCTCTTCGAGGGGGCATCCTCCTATTGAGTTTCAGCTCCAAATACAATATTTCTCTTCATGTCCCATTACATTGCTTAAACCCCTTTATATAGTGCTACCATCACATAAGAACATTCTAGAAGAGGAATCTTCTAGAAGTAGAACCTTATAAGAAGTCATCTTACATTTATTATATCTAACTACCCATCTATTATATCTAACTACCTTAGTGGGTCTTATTTAATAATATAGTGGACCTAGTCCACTTTACATTGAATGGCCTCCACTATTATATCCTTTATGAAAGCGTTGTCCTCAACGCTTGATGTACAACCATATACCAGGGTCCAATGGATAAGTGTGGACCACAGTGTTGAAGTAGACTAGAGAACCAAGGTCCCATTGAGAAATGGAAGCCACCATGCTAAAGTAGTTCAACTGTCATTGTAAACCAGGGTCCCATGTCCAATTGCTCATGTGAACTCCACACAAAAGATACCAGCACCCAATAACCAACTGAAAATTATGCTCTCCATACTAACACCTATCATGTGGATCCAAATAAGAATATCCATCCACATAGTGGGAAAGGGTCAAAGTTGAATTTGGACGGAACAATATCGTTGTAGAATATGCAGGTTGGACACTGGTAATCATAACTAGCTCTTTATGTGTCGCATTGATATTCTCTACCGAAGGTAGAGTAGAGTCATCAAATAAAATATGGAAGTGGTTGTCATCCCAGAAATGACAACTATCCATATACCAATCATCACAATCATCTTCCAAATCATTCCAAGCATACACTTCTTGATGATATCCATTCATGATGTCTTCCATAAGATATCTCTCTTGAAGGAGAGTCAATGACCATTGACTATTGTGATGACTATCTCTGATTCCTTGTAGGTGGTCATGCATATCGGCTTTGACTACTTCAATCATGTGTAGAATTTCCCTGAGTTGAGAATCATATCCATTGGAAACACCACATATAATATACCAAAATAAAACTCTTAAAATAATTTATCGAATGGCACTAATATGATAGAAATATAAACACCCTATGAAAATTTATGAACTCTGCAGTCTCGTCATCGTAACAAAAAAAAACCCAAAAAATAGAACAATAAATTACTGCAGAAAATCGCGGGTTTTTCTGGAAAAACCCTGAAAAACTATTGAATTTAAAATGCTCATAACTTTACTTCCCAGAATCTGTTTTGGCTGATTTGTTTTTGAAATTGGGTATTTTTTGGAGAGGAATTCAAATACCCAATTTTTTTTACAAATTAATCTCATAAATCTTCATATATGAACCTGAAGTGCGTCGCCCTCTTTTTCTTCCCGAGAAAAAGTATGCAAAAAGAACAAAAAATTATTCCCTTCTTTGGCCAAGGAAAGTGCTTTGATACCACTTGTTAAGTACCTAAATAGATCTGAAGATAAATCTAAAAACAAACCAATAATGTCAACAAGAATAATCCAAACCATTCACCATAACAATGAACACAAGAAATAGTCAAAACCCTTGAGGTAGGGCAACACCACACAATGGATCATATTATGGAAGGGATCCTATCTTGTTCACTTGCCTCTTCTAAGGGGAATCCTCCTATTAAACTTCAGCCCCAAATACAATATCTCTCTTCATGTCCCATTACATTGCTTGAACCTCTTTATATAGTGCTACCATCACACAAGAACATTCTACAGGAGGAATCTTCTAGAAGTCGAACCTTCTAAGAAGTCCTCTTACATTTATTATATCTAACTACCATAGTGAGTCTTATTTAATAATATAGTGGACCTAGTCCACCTTACATTGAATGGTCTCCACTATTATCACTATGGGCCCTCTGCCCCCCCACCCCCCACTACCTCCCTAGATATCTAACAGTTTTGGAGGAACAAACCTAGCTTGGGCTTCCATGGGGCTTGAAGCCCATAGTTTGGATGTCAAGGGACCCCATGCCGGACGAGAGAGACATACCTTAAGAGGCGTATAAGATATTTTGGATGACATGACCTAGAACTCACATGCCAAACATTTTTCCTAGTAGAGAAAAAATGTCACCTTTGGAGGAATGACAACATTTATGGGGGATAGGGTTTGGCGGTGAAGTTATTATTCATTGACACAAGGAAATTTTGAGGAGAATGAGACTTTGACCATAAATAAATAACCTAGATGATTGACATGTGGCTTTGGGAAGCCTAACTACACTTCTCCAACACCAACGCTTGCTTCTACTGTCAAAACATCCCCTAAAGGGGTGACATCACCTTAAGTTAGGGTTTTTTTGGTGTAAAAGTGAATTTAAAGATGAATTGTTTAATATTATTAGTATAAAGTGAAAAGATTAGGGTTGTTGTTCCCTAATCTTGGCGTTTACCCTAAAATTATGTGGACAAACTATCTTAGTGACATTTTGTATAAATAGAGATCATAAGATCTCATTTTAAATCATAACTCTCATCTTGTGAGATGATACTTGGACTAAATTTTTTTCTATATTTGGCTAGTTTCTCTCTTGTGCTCTTATGTATGGCTATATATTTGTTTATTGGTTGATAGAAGTGATGCACTAGCCTTGGAAGGCTCTTCTTTGATATTGTGGTGGTTTGTTTATCTTTTTCCTTGAATTGATAAGGCTTTTTACATTGTGCTATCATTTGTAATTCAAGTCAAGGTTATTTTCTAAATCTATGTGGGAAGTATAAGGGAATATACCCTCACCTTAGTTTCCATCATTTTATGCTTACATTTTATTTGTTTAACAAGGGTTTTCTAAGAGAAGTATAAGTGCATACACCATCTTAGCCTAAACCCTAGCTAGGGATACTTGCCTTGGGGAGTAAGATGATTTACACCCCAAAGAAGGTAGTACTTCTCGCTCTTTCTTTGGTTGAATCCATTAACCCAATCATTAAAGGCACTAGTTATCACTTGTTGCATTGGAGATATAAAATTGTTTCTTTGGGAAACGTGAAATGTCATGATTTTGAAGTTGTTCCTAATGGAATCAAATATATGTTATAAATGCTTGCTTGAGCCTCTAGGGAGTTTCATTTCTCCAAGTATTTATTTTTTTTGTTACAAATTTAACCTACAAACATTAGGGCTGCAGAAAACCCTAACCAAACCCTTCAAAAACTCATAATTTAACCATTGAAAATTGCCTAAAATTTGCCCACATAATCTACTAAGTACAATGCATCTTTTGGAAAGTTTTGAGAAAGTTTTAGTGGTTAAATATCTTACTGTAATAACAATTTTGTTACATCCATAAGGCTGATAAATATCACTACAGTTAGCGTTTTATGACAACCTTTCTTTTTGTGATAAAGTCTTGTTCTATCATTATTGAGCTTAACTAGTTTTTACTAGCTTGTCTCGTGCTTATTCAATTGGACTTTTAGCACCTATATTGCAGCACTTATTATCTCTCATGTGCTAATATATATCATTGATTGTTGCTGCAATTAGGGACAGCAAGCTTAAATTGCTTTTCCACCTAATATTACTATATGCAAGTGTGGTTTTTCTTGTGTCTCGAGCAGGTACAAACACCCTTTGCAGGAATCCAAAGACTTGGCAACCTTAAACCACCCGGAGACGAGTCATCAAATCCATATTTCCTCTTCCATCACTGACCATTAGGGGGATACTTCTCTTCTTTCCCTTCCATCCATCTTAATCCCCCAGGGTCATCGGTATCACCTCCCTAGAGTGACCTAGTCACCATTGAAATGCGGGACCTATATCGAGGGGACATTGCATATAGTGTCCCTTAGTTGTTTCCATTTTGGTGGTTGGGTAGAGCTTCTCCCAACCTACAACTTGTGCGAAAACAATTTGACATCGTTGTTGGGGAGGATTTTGAATTCTCCTCATGCCTTGATGACACTTTGGCAAGATTCCCTCCAAAAGCCTCTATCCCTTAGCTTGCTTGGCAACTCCATTAAAGAACATTCCCTTTTCTACCCTTGATAAGTTTCCCTTGAAGCTTGCCTGGTGACTCCACTTTCCACGAACCCACATTTCCCTCTTTCCCCCTTTCCCTCCTTTGGTGAGACTTGATCTCACCTAGTGACTCCATTGAGGTATACTTTTGGTCAATGGAATTATGGCACCATGGGATGAACCCTCATCCATAACTTGTTATGATTCGAAGATGGAATTTTTACAGATTGAAAAGGAAAAGGTTGCTAATCAAGTTTCTAAGGAATTGATGAATCACATAAGAGAATTATTTCCTACCCTTGACGATGAAGAGGTTCTTGAAGAAAAAATATATGAAGAAAGTTACCAAGAATATTCCGATGAAGATCTATATGAGAGATTTGATGTAGAAGAAGCGCTTATATCTACCCTTCCATTTGATAAAGACATCTAGGCCTTTGTTCCTACCGTGCATCAAGAAGATAACATGATGAGTTGTAATCCTTTTGAAGATCTTGATAACACTTTATTTCGTGAATTTGGAAGTGAAGAGGTGTTATAGAAACTCGTGGATGCGACAAATATTTTTGAAAAAGGGAACACAAAGCGCCCTTCATTAAGAATCAAGCCTCGTGTGATGAAGAGGAAATGGAGGATCATGCCCATGAAGAGAAAAATGAATCATAATGAAGCACAACATGTTGAGGCATCATTTTCTTTTCTCTTGTCTGATGTAGTTGAGGTTGTCCAGTCGTGCTCTCCTCATGTTCATGAAGTTCAAGGGAAACTATCCTCAATGATGAATTTGAGGATCTTGTTGAAGATTTACATGCCTCTACTTCTCTTGCACATGAAGAAAAAGAAATGGTCAGTATTGCTAATGGTCTTGTGAGATAACCTTTACATATGGTTGATGAGAATATAGACACTTTCATACATACTGGAAGAATCCCCCAATAAAATGGGTTTGAGTTGTCATCTTCAGAGAACTATTTTTCATCTGTATATGATTCATATGTTTTGGAGCCCGATGATGACATGATTACTGATTTATTCGAGGACTCTCAACCACTTTTTTCCTCAATATTGGAGGAATATCAGGATGTGTCCACCTCAAAGTGATCAAAGTCTCACTCTAAAAAGAGGAAGTACTTTCATATTGAGGATTTCTACAAGAATTTAAAGATAAAGAGGGCACACTTTTCTCTTCCTAAACCTGAGTCTGTCCCTTACCTCATTTCCTCCTCTCAGTGAAATCATGAGATCTTCTTGGGACCTCTCATATCTTCTCGGTCTTTAGGAGGCAAAAATCATGTTTAGGAGGATGAAGATGAGCCTTCATATACATATAGTATCCCACTTCAGAGATGGATTGATCGAGCTTGTGGATATCACTTCAGACAGGATTCCTTGCATGATCAGAGTTTCAAATATTCTTTCCAGCAGGATTTCTCCCTCCCACTCATCTCCATGAATTTTATTTCAAGATTGATTATATATCTATTTATACTCATGATCATTACATGATTGACTTATCTTTGTTGTTTTACGTAATCAATCATAGGGGGAGATATTTTTATGGGATGATCAATTGGTTTCACTAGTTGTATGAATTCACCTAACATCATCCATCGCTTGATCTGTAGGGCCCTGAGGCCCCCAGGTAAGTAGGTAATTCATTTTTATTTATTTCATTTGCATATTGATTTCTCATATTAGTCTAGATACATTTCATATTTCATTTTTCTCTACTTGCATATTGATTTCATGCTTAGTTTAGAAGTTTTTGAAAAAATGCTAAAATTTTATTTTCTAGATTAGTTTTTATTTTTGGATTTTTATAGACGAAGGGTGATAGCACCACCCTAGATGCTTTGATATTTTTGTCTGAGTTTTGGCAGGCATGGGTCTAGCAGGATATGTTGTGGTTCTCATGCACTCTACAACAAGCACATGTCCCCAAGTAGGAGTCAGATGTTATCCCCATTTTGTGGGATAAATAAGGAAATCATGTCTCGAGGCCCTTAGGTTGCAGATATGGAGTGTCAAGAGACTACATGACCAATAGTATCCATTTTCATAGAAGGATACCCTTCTCACCACCACAGAGGCCATAGATTTTCAGATGGCATCCACCACACTAGGTGGCTTCTGAGAGGCACTAGACCTTGCTCCATGATGTACAATTCAGATACCATGGTGAGTGTCATTTCAATATTTGAGGCTTTTGAGTATGTTGTATATTATATTGCTTTAGATTTCATGACATATGATTGGAAATTATACCTTTTTCCTTGTTTCACCTTGGTGGTTTACATTGTTCCCTAGTAAGTGGTCTTCCTCAGGAATGGGTTTGCTACTAGGAACTCCCTTGAAGAGACATCGTACCATTCTTAACCATACTTACCACTTTTCATCACTTAAACCCCCCATTTCCTTATCTCTTGGGATTTTAGGGTGTATTGAACCAATAAGGGGTTGTCCCTCATTCTATGGGAAGAAGGGGATGAAGGCCTAGACGGATTTTTGTTGGGTAAAATATAAAAGCTTGTTTAAAAACCTTCTAGATGCTTTGCCCAAGGATCACCCAAGAAAGCAATGAAACACTTATCTGTAAGAAAAGGGGGACCCACAAGAATAATGATTATGAATGCTTGAAGGGTTAGTTGGAGGATAGGAGGTCTCATCACGAGTCAGCCTATCATGATCATGAATATCTAGTGGTATGACATTACCATCATTTGGTCACCAAGATAGGGTAATGGCTCTCAGTTGCATGGCTGAGAGAATGGGGTTTTCATCACGAGCCAACCTTCTCGTTTCCACTAGGCATTTGTGAGTGACATTGTCATTATTTAGACACCATGCCAGGATAGTGGCCTTCAACTTGTCCTTAAAATATGAAAGAAACAAAGAATGGAAAAATGATGGGCTTGGAAAAATTGCATTGTAAACAAAGGTGCCACACACTCTCTACAAAGGAACCCATGAATGAGACACTACAACCCCTTGTATTTCATGAAACCCATGCCCATTGAGTCTTGAT
>JASDQU011404012.1:0-15296 GCA_032191745.1 Picea mariana
CCACCTAAGTGCCTATGTTTGTTTGACTATCCTCTTTATAAGTTGAGGGGCCTAAGTGGTGCAATATTTAGAGCATGCATATCATCATTCTTAAGAAGGAAAATGACTTTCCTCACATCCAAGACCTTACAATGTGAAATTTAGATCAAATGCGCACCCCCGAGTGCATACACAGGCACACAGAGCACATGGGCGCTATCTGAATTGAGACAGAAAGCGCATGCGCGTAGAGAGAAATGGTTGAACAGGCGCATGCGCACACAATGCACATCTATGGGGTGGAATACCCGTGCGCCTATGACAAATGGCCGAGAAGAAAAATCCGGATGGATTTCTCCCAATTCTCCCTTGAATTGACTGGTTAGCAGGTCGGTCGACAGAGGCCGGTTTGTGCACCTGCAAGTTAATGAAAGCAAAAGGAAAGCAAAATAAACCCAAATGAGGGAGGAATTGATACCTTATCCCCAGTATGGTCGCCAATCTGTTTGTACCCGATTCGTCACTTGGTGAGCAAATAAAGGGTGCTTACATGCCCAGTTGAGTCTTGCTAGGCATGACAACTATAGAGTAAAGGTTTAGAAAAAGAACAACAAAACTATAAACAAGAATTAAACTAAAACAAACGAAAACTATGAGCATATGGAAAAAGAAATAATAAACAAAACAAGACCAATATCACCAATGTTTTGAGCTAGTCTATTGGTGAAATCCAAAGCACAATGAAGAAAGGGAACTATGGTTCCTTCTTCCTCCAAAGGAAGGCTCTTGAGTCCCTCACAAACTTGCTCTCCTTACAATGAGAAAATGAGAATGATGGTGAAGGAACTCAAAGAATATCCACTCAAGAGAGGGGTGGATAGCTCAATGAAATGGTGCCAAAGTGTAATTGCCAAGGAGTGAGTCCTTAAAACAATCTAAGCAGCATAACATTACATGAAATTTCTTGAGAAAATGATGTTTCTTCATGGCTTTTTATAGCATAGCATTGGGTGATTATGTAACTCCTTTGAGGTGTGAAAATGGGCTCTTTAGGGCTCAATTAGGTCTTTGACCAGCCTACCATGCGAATTCAGCTCAGATTTGATGTCAAATCGGCTTGGGAGCTGATCCATTAGTGGTTGGGAGGCCGACCAATTTCAATAAATGCGTCGTTTAGCAGGTGCACGAGTTTTTGCGCCAACAGTCGCGCGTCGTGCGCGCATGTGCTAATGGTACGTTGTTGTTCCGCGCATGTGCGCGCACACCCAGATTCTGTAAAGCGCCCTTCAATTTTTGGTTACTTTGTATAGTTTTTGCCCTTTTGCAATGCTGTGAATTAATCCAGTTCCATGAATGAATTCATTCCTGTTTTGACGATGTTGAGTTTTTGTCGCCATGTGTGGATGAAATTTCAGTGATAACAATCATTAAAAAACTATTGGAGGAAAACAAAAGGGCCTAGGATTCGAAGTTGAAATTTTCCCTGTGGGATGATCAAGTGACAACAAAGAAATCTCTAGGCACCTCGCCTTTTCAGCTAGTCTACGGAACAAAGGCGGTTTTTCCTACTCAGCTCACCTTACATGTGGTGAAATTCTTTCAAGACTTTGAGGGAGAACCAGATCATATGATCAGAAGGATTCATCAGATAGTGGAAGTGCAACAGATAAGAGAATAGGTGAGGACCATAACTCATAGTCATCAGGAAAAGGTCAAACAGGCTTTTGACAGGAGGGTCAGGAAGAAAGAATTCGAGATCGGGGATTTGGTATTTAAGTGGGACACCCCTAGGCAAGACAAAGGCAAACACAACAAGTTTGATGCCCTCTGGATCGACCCCTTCAAAATCTCTGAGGTTTTCTCAAACAAAACGTACAGGTTGCGAGATCTAGAGGGTGAAGAGGTTTTCAACAGCCCAGTGAATGGGCATTTTCTGAAGAAATGCTTTATTTGAGCCTCAGACGGCTCCCTTGTTTGTGAATATTATCCTTTAGTTCTTGGTTTATTTTATTTTTGCATGTTTTCCGGCTTAATAAGTGACTCCATAGCCCAATAGCAAGGCACTGAAGCTACAGAAGGAGTTCTTAGAGCATCGCAGGGACGACTCTATCCCCCATGGAGCCTAATGTTAGCGATTATTTTTGTCTTAGGTGCAAAAGAACCCATGTCTGCAGGTTGCACAGGAAGTGCCCAAGCACAACACGAGATAATCCTTTTTCAGTGATGAGTCAAGCGAGCGGGCGAAGTTTTTCTGTTGGTGGCCGAGATCCACCTACAAATTTAATCGACGGTCATCGAGTTTTTAGGGCTACTGGGTTGCCAGAGATTTAGCACAAGGGACAACTCCCATATTTCAGGAAAAATCTGGGGCATCCGATCCCATTGGGACAGTTGGATACCAGTTGGCATATCGGGGATAGGGGTTTCGGGAGTCAAGGAGGTGTCCGTTCATTGCAGTTGAAGTCATCGATCGACGAAACTCCGAAAGCACCTTTGGCGCTGAGCCGACGGTCTTAGCCCTAGTTCATATCAAATGAGCCTGTAAAGGGGGACAACCACTTTTATAATAGCGCTTACTATCTAGGTTGTCCATCTGAAGGATGCGTGACACACATCTGTGCCATGTCGGTATTCAGGAATTCGAGCTATAATCACTCCCCAACATTTCACATTTCGAAACCTCGAACCCCGAAACGCCGAAAGTGCCCAAACTTAGGCCCATGGTTCGGGCGCCCGGTCACATAGGAGCAGGACTAAAGGAGGGGCGCTAATGTCTTAGACCCGGGCCCATAATATTGTCGAATTATTTTAGAACCATCAGATCAATGGGGGGACGCGTGGTGGCTATTAGGCCTTCCCAGCATTCCGCCCATCGTGATTTTGAAGGGGGAAAGACCTGCTCTTTCTCATCCGCGAACCCTGAAATGCCGAAAGCACTCTGAAAAATAGGCGAGATGTCACATCCCGTGGTCACTCGAGGGAGTAGAAGGGGCTGTACCAAAAAGGCCAAAAGCGCTAAGATGAGTTTCAGAAAGGGGCCACTGTGTCTCGAGATGTTGGTTCAACGTGATCTAAATCTCGATGCCTGCTTGGGATAAATGAGATAAAACATAAGGTGGTTGAAGCCTCGCTTCACTCATTAATTACAAGGAATGAACGTCTTGGCTGGAAGGTCTACTCAAGATGATCCTCTGTATTGGTTCTTTCCATGGAAGCCACGCTGAGTCCTTGACTTGCCAGGGAAGCTTGCACACGCTAATTCAACATTTAAGGGCTCAAATAACCCCTGGCGCGAGCCATGCAGAATTAAGGTGGCATATGAAAGGAGAAGTGCAGGCCGGATTTGATTGAGGAGACACCATACATTGAAATCCCTGAGACGCCGCTGCTAAGAAAATTTTTCTGAGTATATAAGCTCAGTATTTGTATTTTGTAAGGTATCGATGGTAGAGCAGAGCTCCCTACTGTAAAGTTTTAACAGATATTCTAGCTTGCTGGTTATGCATCTGTATATGAGATATCTTGTTTTATGACAGACAGTTTTTCTTACTCCGTCTAATTTTCGTCTCATGCTAAGAGAGTTCGTGATTGACTGTTTCGCATGAATTATTGCAGTTTTGTTATGATAAAAGATTTATTGTTGCATTATTGCATTCTCTGGCTTTTGCATTTGAATGTAAGATGATATTGCATTTGGACATCTTCTTCCACAGCCCGTTAGAAACCCGATGTTAATTACATACATCTGCTTTCCTCTTATATAAGTTTCCCACCTGTTCACCCTTTACTACAGCTCACTGTCTGAAGTTTATATAAGACCTCACTCACCTATGCATGCCTGGCCTAGTTTTGGAGTTGGAATGATATTGTTTTGAGTTGGCTTCCATTCGGTCATCCCATCTATAAACCATCGTGACATAAAACTGATGGGCGTCGGGCTCTGCTCCTTCTAGCAATCCGGGAGTGACTTCTAATGCCAACAGATAGGTCCTTCAAACCTTCCTTCATTCTCTCAACTTTGCTAGCTAATTCTCTTGCCTTTTGTTGCTTTGACTTATCCTCTAGTTCTTCTATTAGTCAATCTACTTTTCTAGCTATGAAATCTCTTAGTTCTTTCTTTTTCTTTTCTTTAGCTTCTTCCTTTGCTTTCCTTCTGATATGATCTTTCTCAATCCAAGTCTTACCTAACAAAAGTGGGAAAGGGGCACTGTTCTCAACAAACTTAATGACTTCAAATTCTTCTTTAGTTGATATTCCATGAATAATAATAGGTAAATTAATAATTCTTCCACATAAGGTTATCATCTTTCCTTTGAAAAATACTATCCTTCCCATTGAAGGTACCATAGTAGGCTTTCCCAAATTTTCCCAAGTGCTTTCTTTCATAATATTCACTTGTGTTTCTTCATCCAAGACACAGTTTATGTCAAAGTCTCCTATTCTTGTACTTATGCGTTGTTTTACTTTTAGGATCTTTGGTAAACTGACATCTTTGTGATCACTCATCGTTTCTTTCAACTGTGATAACATAATATAAGCTTTCTCTGATTCTTTCTCTTTATGATTCTCTAACATGCTCTTATTCTTTTGACTTCCTTCATAGTTTTCTTGTCTCATATTCATTTGTTCAACTTTAGCAATCATCCTTGGACAATCTTCAACTTCATGACCAATAATTTTACAACAAAGAAAAATAGGGCCTGTACCAGGGCATTCCTTAGCAAGATGTCCCAATCTTCTGCAGTTATAACATAGTGACAATCCTCTCTTTCTCTTGTAAGTTCCCCAAATTCTCCTGTACCGCGCACTAGGATCACAGTGCCAGAGCTACAATCTGCAAAAATTCTTTCTAGGTTCCTGCATCCACTAATTAGTCCAAAAATTCTTTCTATGCATAGGAAGAACATATCTTTATTCATTTCTATTAGTTTTACTTAGATCAACTCTTTCTTATAACTGTTCCCTAACCTTCAGGCTAGGACATAATATATCAAACATACCTAGATTCATGTTTTCGAAACAAAAATTTTCACTTATCTTACTCTTATCAAATCACAAAGCTTTAAGATCTTACCTCTTTTCTTCAAATGAGATTTCTTTCTTAGCATAGAGCTTCGTAAGTCAAATAGAGTATCGCGCACTACATCAACAAATCTATGCAAAAAGCTTCTCTTTTCTTTACTTCAATTCCCAACAATCATAGTTTCAAGTCTCGACACCAGAACCATTTGTTGGCATAGGGACAGACCTAGGGTTCAATGCTTCAACATCGCACCAACAAAACCCTAACTATCAACCCTTTTGGCAACACCTACAAAGCAGACGAAGTATCCCTTGAGGTAGAAGTAAGGGGGTTACAGGACTTAAGTGTTTGTAACCAAGATGGGACACAGATATTTGATTATAACACTTCGCAAAGTACTTAGGAGCAACATGCATTAATATATTATCCTTATTCACATCGCAGATAAAATCCTAAGTACATATCAATGCAGCAACAATAAATATCAAGCACTCTAACCATCTAGCACATAGAACTGAATCAAATCTAGCATTCATTCAACATCAATAAATCACTAAGCATCCATAGATCTATCTACCATACATAATAATCAATGCACTAAGAATATTCAAAGCATAAACAACACAACACAAAGCCAACCAAAAGACACAATTGCTTCTTCTTATTTATTAGTCTTTGATCTCTTACATTCATCTACTCCTGTGCACTAAGCCACAGAGCCAAGCTTCACACCAGACAGGAGATCTACGCAATGAGCACTAGATCCTCCTTCCCAAAATCAGGTCAAGGCACAGAGCCAACTCCTCTATCAAGCACAGAGCCTTGCATACATATTCTATTGCACAAAGCAACTCAAAACCACTTGCACTTAGCCACTTAGACTTCACTCTCTAAGCCTCTTTTGCACTTAGCCCATCACTACTTCTACATTACATTCCTTCTTATTTATACTTTTACATTCCTTGCAAAAAGGCATAATCATGGGTAAACCGATGGGCCGACATCCCATAAACTCTAATACAAAATCCCTAATGAACCCCTTGCTGGGTCCACAAAACAAGTGAGATCCCGCGATCTTAGCTCCACTTGGGCGCTCCATCTTCAACCAGTCTGTCGAAGTCCAAAAAGTGGTCAAACCTGACCAATTTTTCCTCAAAACTTGGTCAAGGGCCAACATTATTCAACCTCAGTTTCTTCACTTTCTGCCTCACTGACGTCTCCAGTGTCAAGTGCTCTCCTCTACATTGCTTCTATCGCTTCCAATATGGCACAAAGTTCTCTCATTTCTCGTTCTACAACATGATTGGCTACAGGTGGCTCCACATGTCTCCTCAGTGGCATTGTGTTGAACGGTTCTCACCCATAGAGTACAACTTCGAGTTCCTTTTCTGCTACCCGAAACAAAATCAGGCTCTGATACCATTTGACGCAGAACCCCCCCTCACTCTTCTTCGTGGCTGCACGATCACCCGGTCTAGGATCTTAATCTCCTCGAGCTGGATTAGCTCCTCAATACCTTACTAGTCTTAATACTAAATCGAACACATGCACTGTTATCACCCTCAAGATTTCCATGGTCATGATTTGGTCATACCGTTTGTTCATCGATCGATGATTCACAATGATTGTGGGGCACCAACGTTCTCACTCTTTATTGGAGGGCTCTATCTCCCCAGTCAGAGAGTTCTCACCCAATTTAATCTAATAGTGGTCATCGATCCCCCTTCCCGACGATATCAACGACGTTGGTGAATAGCGGGCTGTGAACTAACACGTTCACTAATTTCACCTCCACGCTCCACAATGA
Organism: Picea mariana; assembly: GCA_032191745.1. Lineage (NCBI taxonomy): Eukaryota > Viridiplantae > Streptophyta > Pinopsida > Pinales > Pinaceae > Picea > Picea mariana. The sequence continues at coordinate 6,810 of JASDQU011404012.1, forward strand.
TTCCCCATCATTGATCTCCGTTCATAGATTAACGTACATTGCATTTCCTGCTTTCTTAGCACATTTTCCAAATCCCAACACCCACGAGTGCTAGCTCCTTTCGCTATTCCTTCTCTGCATGTTACCTCAGGATGTGACCCAAGACTTAACCTCCTAGCGCTTCATGAATTTGGCACTTTTAACTGGGACCAGATCAATGGTCCACATCCTCCTTCACAATCAACGATTGAGATATACTTCGGGACTCTGCGCTTTGGGTGTTTCAAACTCTTTGGCTTTTCCTTTTCCTGGAGTACTTCCACCCAAAATACAAAATATGTCAATGTGTGTCCTTTTGGATCTAGCAACCACCATCCACTTCACCCTTCAGGTTTCAGGAGTTTCAACTCCTGCAAACTTGTTTTCTCCTGGAGTGGTTTCACGTGAAGACGATGGATTCCTGTCATGTGTCCTTTGTAATGGACGGTTGCGATCTACTTCAGCCTTCGAGACTTCAGGAGTTTGTCAGACTCTGCAATTGAAATCTTCCGTAGTGATGTTCCCCGAAGTCTGAGATATGTTGACATGTACCTCCTGGTGACCAACGACTAGGATCTATTTCGGCCTTCGGCTATTCAGCGATTTCACTCTCTCCTTGCCTACAAAAATTTCGAAGTGATCCTGCTCCGGAGTTGTGTATCTTATGCCACATGTCCCTCTGGATGATGGATGACCCCTAAACTCTTTGGGACTTCATCGAATCCTCACTCCTGTGCGCACACAAAGACTTAAATCTCGTGTGATTTTCCCAGATCCAACGATGTGGAATGATCTCGATCCCTCCTGGGCGGATCTTGACTGATAACTCGTGAAACTTTCAGAGCTTCACTCCCTTTGAAGATTTCTCTTGCTATCTCTCTTGAGCTTTCTCTCTCGAACCCTTTGACTCCTTAGAGGGTTACTTTGACCCTTAGTCAAACTTTGAATTTGTGCACTCTTTGCAACAGATTCTTACGCAAGACTTAGCTTCTTGCGGGAGACTATCCAAACCTTGCAGCAGTCGCTTTGCACTCCTTGCAAATGGATTTTTCACACTATCTCTTCTGAGCTTCTGAGTCGAAACAAACCCCGTCAATGCACTCCTTGTAGACTATATGCACACCTTGCATGAACTCAATGAAGAGAAATGATTTGAAACTTACCCAAATACTTCACAGTATCATATGCTTAATGACATAACCCATTCATTCATGAAAAAAAAAACTAACAGGGGAACTGTAAACAATAGCAACGCCATACATTGGATCAATATCTCTCTGTTCTATTCATTCTAATATAAATGGCTACATCTTGATAAAACATCTTACATTCAGTAACAACTATCTCCTACTACTCTACAACCAACCCTATTCAGGAATACAATGCATCTACTTATCCAAGAGGTCCTCTAGGGTTCCCTCCAACTACCTATCTGATCGAAAATAAAATCTTACAACTACTTAGTCCTATTACAATAAATGTTTGTAACAGACAATTTAAGGCAAATGTCCAGATCCACGCCAAAATCAAATATCTCAAGGATGATATGATCTCTCCTGGTTTGATGTGATCATTCAACCTCTGACCATTTACTTCTCTGATTCATCATTTACTCAGAAGTTCTCCGAGATACACCATCTTTCAAATTTTAAAATTTTACTACAAAGGTGCGCTAGGCACTGTGCTGTCATCCCATGTGGCTTTGCTGACAATGCTCCTGCATCATTATATATAAAAACATGAATTTGAGTTAGTATTTTGTGATAGCATTTTATTCAAACATATATCATGAGATTTTAAATATTCACGAAAAGATCCATTAAACATTTATGAAAAATAAGTGAGGAACTACTATAATGTATGTACCTGTGCATTGTAAAAAACTATGTCAAAATTGAATAGTTAATAATGAAAAAATTGGTCATCTTACAAAATTGCTTGGATTGTTTTATGAAAAAAATAGACAAAATACTAACCCAGATTCGTGTTACACACACACACACACACAAGTACCTCACTTTTTAGTTTTTGTTTTTACCTTTTTATGATTTTGTTCGCAATGGCACTAGATTTTTAGGCCATGGTTTCAAAAAAGTTACTATAATAAGCTCGAAAATGAAAATGGTGCTATTGGTAGCACCTATAATAACACCTTTTTAAAACCAGGGGGTGTAGATTTTATGATTTTGGTTGCAATGGTGCTAGTTATCAAGGCTATGGTTTCAAACATTCTACAATAATAAGCTCGAAAACGAAAAATGGTGCTATTGGTAGCACTTATAATAGCACTTTTTTCAAATCAGGGGGGTGCAAATTTTATAATTTTGGTTGCAATGGTGCCAGTTATCGAGGCTATGGTTTCAAACAAGTTGCAATTTCAACCCCCCCAAAAAGGGGGTGCTATCGTAACTCCACTTTTCAATTTAGGGTTTAATTTTAAGGTTTTCGTTCGCAACATTAATGATTACCAAGGCCATGGTTACAAAATGTTGTAATTTTAACCCTCCAAAAAAGAGGGTGATTCTAGGAGTGCCACTAAATTTCTGTTTGGGGGTTGATTTTTTGACTTTTGTTTGAAAAATTATGGGATTTAAGGCCATGGTTGCAAAAGTTGTCATTTTAACCCTCCCCCCGACCCCCTCTTAAAAACAAATGGGTGATTCTAGAAGCATCAATTTTCTATTTGGTGTAAAAACAACCACTAAATGAAACCTCTTAAAAAATGAGAACTCTAAAGGGTTCTCATCAAGTAGGTAACATTGTTCATTACCCATAACAAATATATATTTCAAGAAAACATTCACCATGGTTTCCATAACATGAGACACATTTGTGGGAAATGCATTTGTAGACTGCATACATGCCAAATACATTATGTGAGATACCTCCTTCTGCAATGAATGCAGAAAAGATTTTTCTTAGAAATTGTTGGTTATTCCTAGAAGGGCTACCACCACGAAGCATTAGTAATTTTAATGAAGTAGTTCAAAGAATTGGCATTTTTCATTTTGTTGGTTCCATTCATCTGCTATGGTATGATCTACTTAAATTGCATAAGTTTCAAAGGGACAAGATCAGTTTGATGGTTAAGAGATTGTTGAAGAATAACTACCCCTTATACCTAACACCTAGTATATTGCTAGGGCATGTTTCTTGAAGTAGTTCAAAAATAAAATCAAATAAAATTAGAAGTAAACCCTAAAGGGCATAGGGGTAAAATACAATACTCATCTAATCATCGATGTGTTCCACACCAAGTGACTTCCCTATGAAATGAAATGAGATTTATAGGTGCATTATTTTATCTTTCATGGCTAAACTCATATGATGCCCTATGCATTATCTATAAACAGGTAAACAAATACATCATGCATCCAACTGACCCCAATCAATACTGATACAACATGGAGAATTCTTATGAATATTGTAACTATGAATCATTGAAATGCTAACCTTACCACGAAACCATACAAGTATGTGAAAAAACCCTCATTGGGAATGAAATGTAGCAAGTACTTAGTCCATGGTGACTTGGTGAGATTGCTCAACTTGTCAATTGTAGCAACCTCAATTACCCCATCGACATCTAAACAACCTTTGATATGCCCAATGAAATATGTGAAGAGGGTTTGATCTAACTAAACTTGAAATATTCATTCTCTTCCAAAACATGTAAAATTATTAATGTCAAATCACACTATTACCAATCACTTTATCAAACTCAAAGCCCAAGCTATAACCTAATACATGTCTCAAAATTAGGACATGTTCATAAGCCAAAATATGAGCTTGTGAAATCAATTTGAAAGGATGAGTGCACATATTCACAATGTGACTTTATAAAAAGCTTAACAACAATGATACAAAGAAATTATTACCAAATTGACACAGTAATGCAAGGTTTGAATAGGGTTCCATAAGTTGACGAAGAAATTCCATTGTCGTCATATTAAAAGTTCCATTAATTAATTGAGGTCAATAGTTGTTATGAAATTTGTTAATATTGTCTAATCTACTCTCATAGAAATGAATTTGAAGAGCCAACCTAATAAGAATTTTATGATTTGAAAAATTTCCATACTTTATTAGGTATAAGACCCCATACTTACCTCATTTGATCATAGAGGAAGCCTAGGAAAATGACCAATGTTTGTAGAGATGTGTGGAGATGGAAGCATGTATAACTATATATTACCACAATTTATCCCTAAAGTTTCCAAAATCTCTCTCTAGTACACTTATGATGAGGTTATTTAAAAAATTGAGTGAGATTTGGCTCCATCAATTCTCTTGTTGACCCTTATAAATCTCATCACCCAAAGAACATGTAATATTTGTAAAACAATTATCAAAGCATCAAATATAATTACTTGGGCATCATGATGTCACACAGTGTGTGACCTCATTCAAATGGTGCAAAATATAGACAACAACTGATGCATCCTCTCCCATCTCTAAAAGGGAGTTTGTTGGGAAATGTTATGATTTGAGAAACGACATGCACAAATATGAAAATACCATGATCATACATAATATTGTTGCAAGTAGATGACCTGTGAAGATAAAATGAAAGTTTGAGCTTTTAAACTTTTGGCTATAGGATGACCTACATAGTTTGTGCATTGATCAAATAATGATTTCCATATCAACATCTCTTGTATCCAGAAATAATACACCTTAAAATGTACACAAAAAGATAGAAGGGTGTCTTACAACGTACAACCCAATTGCCAAAAAGTGATGACAAGACTAGTAGACGACATGGTGCTATAGAAGAATACAAAAGCACAAGCTATGTCAAAAGGGTTGGGGAAAGTAAGATTAGTGCGAATATTATGAAACAACCAATAAAAGCAGTCAAGAACTGGTGCATATTTAAACATAAGTCAAAACGTATGTATATAGATGATCTAGCAGAAAAAATTATGATTTAACATTTTATACTATGGGAATTTCTCACTGATACATGCAAACTAATAATATTTCAACGTCTTTTTGTCTCTTTATAAGCCTTCTACTAATAATGCATCAATAAACCATTTGAACAATTTTGAAACATCCCATATGCTATAATTATATGCTGTAAATTGAGAATTTGTCTAGACTTGAATGGTCATTTCAAGTCCCATGAATTCAGGCCCCTTGATTCTGTGTGTTCCATCTTATCTACATGGTTTGGGAGGGCATTATACATTCTAAATTCTAAGCATGAAAATCCCATACAAATTGAATCACCCATGCATATTTACGATTTCGAAATTAATGCCAAATTTGAGTATGGCTCGCTCTTACAAACAATTCGCCCATGCTTATCTATACTTTAAAAACATTGGCAATTCCAAGCTTTTATTTTCCCAAACGATTTGATTTTCCCAAGCGTAGTTACAATGTAAGAATAATATCACTTGTGGGCATTTAGTAAATCTTGATGTCCATTGTTGGTTCCATGGGCACACCCACATCCATTTATATAACATGCAATTACAAGAAGATAAGCTACAAGTGTAAAATGAGTATACAACTCATAGGTATTTCCCATTAGAACATCAATTAAACCAAATAAAGGCATCATAAGAGGAAATGGATTTAGTAATGGATTTTACTAAGGAGAAATTACCAATTTTATGTTGAATGTCAAGCATATATAGCTAGATACCAAATGGATTTCCCATTGGGTGAAGCAAATTCCTAAGCTTGGAATTCTTAGCATTATACATTATATTTTTTTAAGCATACTTTCAAGGCTGGTCTCGTACTTGTTAGAAGCAATATAACATAAAATACATGAATTCACATACCAACACCAGGTTGGTAACTCTGTAAATATAAATGTAACTAAATATGTACACAATAGAAATTAAGAAATAAATGATGAGGACAATATTTTGGAGAAAGTTGAGTGGCCCATGGAGGAGATGCGAGGCAGACCACTAAGGAAGTGGTATAGAATTGAGTCCATGTGTTAAATTATGAGAGACATCGAAGAGTGATTTCCTTTGCAAAACTTTAATTGTGGAAGTTTGCATACATACTTTGTCAATTAAATTGTTTCTTGATGCATTTTTACATAACAACAACACCAATGCAATTTCAATCGCACTAGTGCGCTATAAATAGTATAGCACACATGTATATTATTCTTTTTGAAATCATGTTTATGTTATTTTTGTTTGATTTATAAAATGTATTATAAGCATGTTAATTGATTTTTTTTTTTTTAAATTAAATTTAAGATGTATCACTCACAATTTAGAGTTGCCATATAATGTTTAACTTTTGTTTTATGAAATAGTTTACTTTGGATTGTAATTGCTAAATGAAATCACTTTATGATTTTTAGCTCCACCACTCACTTAATTATGAAACTCCTCATAAGAAAATGAAAATGTAAGTATTTGATTTCTTTAGTGAAGAAATTAATTAATTTGTTAAGATTAAAAAATACTAAATTAAATCAATTTTATATTAATATTTAAAAATATAAAAAATATTAAGAAAACTCAATAAATAAAATAAACAAAAGTCCATATGTAGAAGCTATAGGGAGCTAATTAGTCCCCATCTTTGATGTAATGATTGTAACATGCAACCAACCACTATGGATTATTGATTTTTACATATATTTTTTGATTTATGAGTAATGATGGTACACATATCTTCCATATTGGAACGTTCTTTTCTTTTTCAAATATTATAATGAGATGACTTATGCCAAATGTCATATTTGACTATAAAATACACCTCACTTTGTATTAATAATAATAAAATTTAAAAAAGGTCTTAATATAATCAAGATAACATGTTTTTTTAGTTTGTATTTAAAAAATGGTTGTGTTAAAATTTTATTGCTAAAACATAGACATGTATTTTTAAATTATGATACATGTTACACTGAAAATATTAAAATAATAGGAAACAATAACACACACATATATATTAATTAATAAAAATATATCTATAAATGCATGTAATTCATCAAATAATAACATTTATATAAAATATGTACTTTGAATCCATAGAAATAAATCTATAAATGCATGCAATTTTATCAAAGATGAGTTTGTGCAAACTATTTAAAAATATTGTCAAAATGAAACAAAATGACAAATGATGTGGAAATGATGAATTTAATTTGGTTTATGCAGTGCCAACCACCACCACGTTTTTTTAGGACAACAAAAAATTTGTCATAAACTCATTAGATAACATGGACATATGCTACTTTCTCTAAAATTTTAATTTTACATAATGTGCATGCATCCTATGAAATTAGTGTTCTATTTGAATTCTACAATTACTAATATTCATTCTCATATTTTTTTTAATCATGTAATGAAAATCATATTATTATTATGACTTATCAAATAACTAATATACAACTATCATCTATCCTCCATAATTAATCCTAAGAGATCCTTAACTAAGTGATGCTTTCCATAGTCCCTTTGTGAGCCTATTTGATATTATAGGGCTCTTTGCATAATGAATAATCCATAAAGCATCATTTAAGGTAAAATGCATTATTTTTCACATGTGGGTCATATTAGGCCCTAATACAATTCCTAATGTGCAAGAATTATAATGGCCAAGGTTCATTATAATGTCCATTGTGATGGTTTCAAACCCGATGCATGATGCCCCATGAATTCTAAAATCCCACTTCATGCCCTAAGACATTTGTTTTCATCCTCCAACCATGACTAGGGCCTTCAAACTCATCATTGTTGTGGAAAACTTATAATGGTGCACATATCATATCCACGGGACACATGTTCCCTTTATAGGGCCTATGTGGGTTTGGGGCCATATCTAGGGTCCATGAGACATTAAATCATATTTTAGGCCCTATATTGGTGTTCTTCCTCATTCCATGTCTAGGGTCCCTAATACCCTTTTATGGAGAAAAAAACATTATAACATCATTCTTTTTTGTAGTTGGAGGAATCGAAAATTGGGATGGTCTTGTACTTGTGTGACATTGGGTCGATTCCGACTGCTACCACTGTAACCTCCAGGTTCCATACATATGCCCCTTCCGCAGGCATGGGTGAATTAGGGGGATTTGAACTCGAAACCTCATCAAACATAACACTTCATATCACGACACATGCCAATTGAGCTGCTCCCCGGGGGATAACATTATAAAATCATTAATATTATACTCATTCACCAAATATTCCCTTTAGAGGGAATGTAGGGTTGTTTGGGATCCTATGCATGGCTCATGAGCCCCAAAAACATCTTCCAGGCTATATGATGTTGGTTTTCCTTCTCGAACAATCACGTTGACACCTTTGTTTTGTTATCTTGCAATAGTCAAATTTAACTTATGAAAACATCATGAAGTGGTTTATGGAACAAACAAAAGGGATCCTACATGAAGTTGATAGTTAAAAAAATGGCAATTGGGAATTTGGGAACATCCTCTCGCATGAAAATGTACATGTTATTCAAAATGTAAACACATTC